>JACXGJ010003739.1:0-51135 GCA_016801105.1 Esox niger | reverse complement strand
GGCTCTGGGGCTGGGCCTCCGGGCTTCACCAGCTCTGGGCCATCAGGCTTCACAGGCTCTGGGGCTGGGCCGCCGGGCTTTACTAGCTCTGGGCCGCCGGGCTTCACAGGCTCTGGGCCACCAGGCTTCACCGGCTCTGGGGCTGGGCCGCCGGGCTTCACAGGCTCTGGGGCTGGGCCTCCGGGCTTCACAGGCTCTGGGCCACCAGGCTTCACCGGCTCTGGGGCTGGGCCGCCGGGCTTCACAGGCTCTGGGCCACCAGGCTTCACTGGCTCTGGGGCTGGGCCGCCGAGCCTCTGCTCGGCCCTCCACGCCGGCTGCCCCCATAGCTCCCCCCCAAAAAAGGAGGGGGAAGGCTTTCAGCCGGAGGACTGAAACGGCCAGCTGGCAACCCCCTGGCGAGAGGCTATGGACCTCATGACAAGTGGGGCCAGGTCTCTGAGGCGCTTCTCCTAGTCTTCCAGTCGACTCCAAAGTTCCGCTGGGTCCAAGTGTATGTCAGTCATTCTTTAATGATTGGAGTTTTGCGGGACCCAAGTGGAGACACGCAGTGTAAAAAATATTTTTAATAGTGTAGTTTATATTTTGTATTGAGATCTGAAAGCTTACTTAAGAAATAATGAATAATAATGTATCTTTTAAAGCCACAGGTGTCATATTAAATAATATTGAAAGATCCCACCTTTAAAGGACCCTTTCATGGATGACATTGCATGAAAATCCAACAAATGCTTTTGGTGCGCAGTGTCTGTGTTTTGTAAAGAGTCATTGGTGGTGGTTGAAACACTGGAGCACTCCTCTGAAACATGCTCTCTTTTTGACTGTGTTTTGTGAGGAGTCAGTCCTACCGCAAAGGAGAATAAATCTGCTGTGAAAAGGGGAGAAATTGACTGGTTATGGTCCATTGCTAATGAACAGTGGTATGTATCCACCCAGTTTATCTCTTTCTATCTCTCTCTCTCCCTCTCTCTCTATAACTCTTCTCTCTATCTCTGACAAAGAGACTCAAGGGTGGTTTCATGGTTATTTTTCCTGTATTTCTTGTAACATTCAGATATTGTCCTCTACATCCTCATTCTCTGTAGTACAATTTTTGTGTTCGACAATTTCTACAAAGCATGCTGATCACGTGTGTGCATTTGTATCTGTGTCTGAACAAATGTTTGTGTGTGTTTGTGTATATATTGGGGCTGTGAAAGTTAACACATTAATACGTGCTATTAATTTAAAATGCTGAACGTAATTTTTTTTGTTTCCGTTACCTCATATTTCTTGTTTGAGACTCAGAATCATCCATAGTTAGTGCTTGACTTGGCAACAGTATACAAAGTTGTCCGGAGTGCTTCACATTAACAGTGGAGAGTAGCCTTCGCATTCCTGTTGAGAATCGTGTTTACACGCCACTTGTGTGTGAATCCTTACACGATAAGTTATGCTTATTTCATGTTGTTGCTAGCCTAAGCTAAACACTGATGTTGTCACCCGTCGTATTCCCACTAAAATCTATTATAATAGTGGAATCAACAACTTCCCTGTTGTGCATACATAAATTACAGATCACTTCTGTGGATAAACATCTCTACCTACCTTGCCTCACTCATGCCTTTGCTTGTTTAAGTAAACTAGCTTACTGCATTTGGTTGTGTTGGGGAATAATTTAATAAACATATACGGATGTGGTTTGGACCAAAAATCTATTAGAATAGCTTATTGTTTCCCGGCCATCACTTGAACCCAATTCTCACCATAGGTTAGCATAAAAACCAAAGGCCAAAACCACAAAAAACATAAATGTGAGTCAGAGTCTGCGGCTTTTCAGATAGGAGGGCTGATATGTGTTTCAAACAGAATCCTATAATAGCTGTAATTGTAATTGATCAAGAGCACATTGGTTGAAGATAGGGAACTATTGAATCAGAGACAAACAACTTTCTTTTTTAATTTACATGGGCTACGTACATATGGATTCTGACAGTCAGGGGTAATTTGAGGGGAGAAATTTTAGGGCCATAACATATCCTGTTGTAATGGACCAACTTGGAAAAAGACGTATTGCATTTATTGCATTTCAAGTCAAGCACTGTCCAAAGTTAACAATAAAACATAATGTCCTTCACATAATGCTCTGTGTTTTAAACAGATTTTTTTTATTTATGCATATTTGAACACAGTTTAAAGGTAAAGACATTTTGGCAATTTATCGCAATAAATTATCTTAATCATTTGACAGCACTAGTATATTTATATATACATTGTTCTCTGTGGATGAGTGTTGAAGGTATTTAGATGCAGTATGTGAAAATGCCTGGTAGAAGCATCTTGAAAGGGCCAGACGGATAGCTCAGACACACCTATTTATCACCCTGATGCAGAGAGTTCATTAAAAATAGCCTCTACAGTCTCCTCAGAGCAACAGCGGGCCTCTCGGCCCTCTGTGGCTGAAAAAAAAGCAGCCTCAGCCTAAACAGAATAAGCTAAAAAAACACACTTGCAAAAACACACACAATCCAGGTCCCTTTTGAGCCTATTTAGACAAAATCTATTGCGTGAACACAATTTCATTTAAATAATATAAACCTAATATGCTGCCCAAAAGAATTAAGGGAACATGTAATCATCACAGTATAACACCAAGTCATTTAAATCTCAGCAATGTCAATCTTTCCAGTCTGGAAGCATAAGCAATTGTGAATCAAGGTCACCTGTTATGGTGCAAATGAAAGTGACAACAGGTGCATTGGAGAGGCATCAGCAAGACAACCCTGAAAAAGGGAATGGTTTGGCAGGTGGTGGCCACAGATAATTTCTCTCTCCTTATCCATCCTGTGTGATTTTTCTCTAGTTTTGTGTTTTGCTAGTATCCTTGTCATTACTGGTACAGTAGCATGAGATGGTACCCGCAGCCCATTCAGTTTGCACAGGTAGTCTAGCTCCTCCTAAATGGCACATCCATACGTGCTGTTGCAAGAAGGTTTGCTGTGTCTCCCAGTATAGCCTCAAGAGCATGGAAAATATATTAGAAGATGGGCTGTTACACAAGGAGTTCTGGACTGGGCAGTAGGAGGCCATCAACCCAGCAGCAGGACCGGCATCTGCTCCTTTTTGTGAGGACCTATGCTCTTGTGGTACCTATGCTCACAGCCCAGCACTGTGTAGCTCGATTGGCATTCTTTAGAAAACACCTGACTTGGCAGGTCCACCACTGGTGTCCCGTTCTCTACACAAATGAGAGCAGGTTGACACTGAAGTTCACACTGAAGCCTTGGTGAACGGTATGCTGCCTGCAACATCATCCAGCATGACCGGTTTGGTGGTGGATCAGTGATGGTCTGGGGAGGCATATCCTTGGCAGGATGCACAGACCTCCACGTCCTAGCCATCGGTACCCTGACTGCTGTTAGCTACTGGGATGAAATCCTCAGACCCATCGTCAGACATTGTGCTGGTGCAGTGGGCCCTGGGTACCTCCTGGTGCAGGACAATGCCTGGCCTCATGTGGTCAGAGTGTGTAGGCAGTTCCTGGATGACAAAGGCATTGATACCATTGATTGGCCCACAAGTTCCCTCGACCTGAATCCAATTGAGAACCTCTGGGATGTTATATCGGAGTATCCGACACCACCAAGTAGCACCATTGACAGTGCAGAAGCAACTGATGCCCTGATCCAGGTCTGGGAGGGGATCCCCCATGACACTGTCCGCAGTCTCATCAGGATCATACCCAGACGTTTTCAGGAGAGCAAACAGGCACGTGGGGGCCATACACACTAAGGAGTCACATTATGAGTTGCAGTGATGAAATTCACGCAAATAGGAACAGCCCGTGATTTTAACTGTTTACTTTAATATTTGGTGTGAGTTTGAATCCAGTTCTCAATCGGTTGATGGTTTTGGTTTCCATTGTCTGTTGTTACATTATTTTATTCTCAACTAATAACACAATGTACAGTAAAGATTTTGATCTTTAATGTATTTCGTTCATCGAGACTCAATGTGTGATTTAAGCGTTCCCTTAATTTTTTTGTGCAGTGTATATAAATTCAATTTTCAATTTTTACAAGTAAACGAGAACCTCTTTGATGCCAGTGTGGCATATTTTCAGTTGCTTCCCAAATTTTTTTCTGATTCTGTTTATGGAGATAGGAGGACTTAGAGAACCAGCCTTCCTACGTCACCTCTCATTCTGCTCCAATACAAATTGAGCGAGATGTCGTCGTTAGACCTCAACAGCCACGGGGAGTGTCGGTTGGAAAAGTGTTATGCTACCTCAGAAATTGACATGCCAAAATTGCCATTTTCACCAATTTACACTGTTAAAAAATTATCCCTGACGCAAAGCTGCCAACCAATCTCGTTAATCTAAATGAAACTAATGTCGTTTAAAAATGACATTAATGACCACAGCCTAGCACTAATATAATATCGCCCCAATTGAGCACCAAAAAGGAGAGGGAGAAATGGGTGATGGGAGAGGGATTGGTGTCCAGTTGTCCAGTCAACGGGCCAAGAACAGACAGGTGGCCAGGCTGTTGGAGATTAGCCCGCGGGTCTAGGGTCACCACGGACCTGGGTTAGTCAGTGAAGCCTTACTTCAGTGAGCTCCTGAGGTTTGCCATCACACCAAACTCCCTGGCCTCTGTTTACCGTCCATTGCCAACCCTAGACTAAACGTTTTATGGTATGAAGACCTGCAAATGTGCTTAAATTGGGTAGGAGTTGGCATCCGGCCTAGGCGCTCGTGTGTGTATGTGTGTGGGCGCGTTTTTTTCAGCGTTCCAGTGTCTACGGATGGCAGTGTGAACAGATGTGGCATTTAAATGGCCTGCTTTTTGGGAAGCAGGTGGCTGAGTGTGATAGATCATTCATGTCATTGTCAGCTCGGCTTTGTTCAGTACCTGTAATACTGCCGCGCCGGATCCTTGGTGTCCGTGGCACTTTAATAGGCACTGCCGGGAGAACTCAGGGCCAGATAGGACGAGCCTTTTCAAACAGAAACCCATCCTGTGGTACCTTTGGGGTTGATCTCTGCTATTTTCTTTCATGTTTCCACAAAGAAAAAAGAGAAAGGAAACATCCAGCGCTTGTTGGTCGAGCAATGAAATGAAAGCCCTTTGATATTTTAAAAAGAAATTGAATCAATATTGAATTCTAACACTTCTTATACAGGTATATTCGATTAATTACGTGTATTTTAATATAAAGCATGTGTAAAACTCTGTATTTTTTTATCTGAATAGTCTTGTGTCAGTTTCAAAATGCAGCAGATTTCAAATACCTAAACATTTCTCTGAGGTTCAATGTCCTTGTAAAGCCCTTAGATTTTATTTGATTTTGCTAAATCAAAGAATAATCAAATTAAGATGTCTGTTTTATGTGATTATTCATTTAAGTCTCAGTTTTAGGTACCTGTAAACCCTATTTCATGTGAACCCTTATTTTATTATGGTGAAAATATTCTTTTTAAATCTGATAGTCAAATCGTTTTGTAAAAGCAGGTTATCAAGTAGGTAAGCAGGTGGTTAGGAGTGCTAAGCCAGTAACCGACAGATAGCTGGATCGAATCCCTGCACCAACAAAGTGAAAATAAGTAATTCAGTTCTTCAGTAAGGCAGTTAACCCTATTGGTCTAGGGTCATGGTCAATAATGGCTCATCCCCAGGTTGTGACCCTGCTCCGTTCAATGGTATCTCAGGGGAAGTGGGATATGCAACTAAACACATTTTCACTTCACACATGGTGTACACTGTATTTATGCACTGTATTCATGTATGAAATTGGAAAATTATAACCACATACTATTATAATAATTAAAGCAGGCTTTACCCCTTCTCTTCTTTAAAACATGCTTTTATACAAATTTCAGGCAAGAATTTAATAAAATTGTCACTTTAACAATTTTCTATTCCACCGTTTACAAGGGGATTTTTGCATGCTTTCCAGTGTCATTTTTAACACTGTCATTGTTGAACCAAATATTTTGTTAATGTCAACATTATTACTGCCATCACTGTTACTGTCATCCCTGTTACTGTCAACCCTGTTCTTTTACCGACATACCCGTACAATCAACCCAGTTACTGAACACACTGATACTATCAACACTTATTGTCATTTCTGACATCCATGTTCCTGCAAGCTCTTTTACTGTTGACCATGATAATGTCAACTCTGTTCCCTGTTACTGAAAAACCCTGTTGCTGACATCTTGGTTATTTTCAAGCCTGTTAGTGACATTCCTGTTACTGACAACCCTGTAACTGGGATCACTGGCATTGTCAAACCTGTTAATAACAATATCTATTTTAGAAAACCATGATCATGTCAACCATTTTACTGATAACCCTGTTATTGTCAATCCTGATACTGATATCCCAGTTACTTTCAATCTTGTTACTGACAGCCATGATACTGTCAATCCTGTAACTGACAACAGTCAAGCTTTTTCCCCTGTTACTGACATCCCTGGTACAGTAAACTTTATTATTATCAACCCTGTTACTAATATCCCTGATACTGAAATCCCTGTTACTGTCAACTTTATTATTTTCAAACCTGTTAATAACATCCCTGATACTAATATCCCTGTTACTGTTAACGTTATTATTATCAACCCTATTACTAACATCCCTGATACTGACATCCTTATGGGTGTCAACTCACATACTGACAATCATGAAACTGACAACCATGCTACCTCTTAGTATTGTTCAACTCTGTTACTGGCAACCCTGTAAATGGCAAATTAGTTTGTCACATAAAAAATGCAATATGTAGAATGTATTCTTTATGTGGTGGTTAGATTAATTTTAGCAACATTTGTTTGCATTCAAACCAAAGCGCCACAATCTGGCAAGGGTTGTTTTTAAGTGGACATTCAATGGATATTCAATAACTTAAATACATTTTCATAGCCATGGAATGCTTGGCTATTCACTTGAAAAAATAAATATTCAACAATTGTCCATAATTATAATTTGAACATACATTTTAGATAATACCATTTACTGGAACATTCAGATGAATGAAAAAGATGAATGAAAAAGATATTAATATTTGAGAATATATTTCTAAATGGCCACACCTACACCATTCCGTGCTTGTTTTTTCTTTGAACAGAAATGGAGTGAATGGTGTTGGAGTTTTGCAGTCAGGAAATGACCAAGGAATTCAGCTTCCCCCAATCTTCCACGTTTGTCAATTTGCCCGAGGATCAAGAAGTGAGGGTGCCTCTTTTCAATGTGCACAATGAAAAAGTCTGTATTTTAGGATGCAGCGCATTACTGCTTATATATTTTTATTATTATCTGATTACATTGCAAACATTCTATATATCGCTCCGTTAATAGACAGTTACTATAGTCTACTTAACCTTGAGATAGGATTTTTTTTATTAAGATGAATAGATGCTTGTTATGACAGGATGTTACAATTTGCAAATTGTCCTTCTGAAAAGACACAGAATTGGTGGAATGACCCCACTAGCCCTGGACACATAGAGAGAAGATATGGGTTACTTTTCATGCGATGTGACAGGAGAAATAGTGTGTATAACCACATTTACGATAAACGTTTATCCTGAAACACTAAGCACATTTTCCTCTCTCACAAAGTGTATTTTCAGATATTATTACTGTGCGGTAAAATGAACTGAACTGATTATGATTATGCAGCATCTGATTTTATAATGATGTGTGCTCTCCTCCGGGTGTGTCCCATTTCTCCTCTCTCTCTGTCCCCAGGAATGAGAGGAGAGGGCGTATGTTCCAATAGCCCCACAGTAAACACGACTAAAAATAATGACTTTGTGGCTTTGTTTGAGCTTTGCTGCTCTTTGCTTCCCCACAGGAATAACTTTCTAAATACACACTTCAAAAATACATCTCTGCATGCTTTCCCTGTCACTCTCTGTTTTCAAACAACCAAAAGCTGTTTGAACTGGCCTACTGTCAACCCACATGCATTAAAAATATTTTTTCTACCTGTGTGTGCTGAATGTGTGGTTTGCGTGTAAAATAGCAATTGAAACACAGAGCTAGAGAGAAAAAGGAAAACAGACAGACAGACAGAGCAAAAGGGACAATAGCTTTTAGTTAAGTTCAAAACTACTGAAAATATGAGAGACCTTATTATCTGTTTAGAATGACAACCTTTCTGTACAGATTCAGAGGTTTTGAGAGCAGTGTCTGGAAATCTGTAATTCTCTTTTTTTGCAGCCCACTTGCTCTGCTGACATTCCCCATGTAATTATGTGTAATCAAATGTTTATTATTCTCTAACAGCGTGCCATTCCATGTAATAATACAAAATCATCTCTTGTTTCAAAATGATTTCACAACAAACACTAATTAGCTGATAGAAAGAGGTGAGATCTTCAAGTTTTCCGAACAGGGGTGGTGGATGTACTTGCATAATATTGTGAGAATTGATGCTCTACATCTCTCATCTGTCTCTTCTTTCTCTGTTTGTCTCTCTCTCTCTGTTGTCTATTAAATGTTGGCTCCTTATGAGACAGCCACAGTGTTTCGGTCACAGCTCTTGTGTTCGTGTGCTTGTAAAATGTCCAAACCTAACAAAAATGCTGATTTATTTAACCTAGAATGAGCTACTGAATTTTAGGGACACATTACCAGCTGCTTTGTGTCTTGAAATTCTGTCATCTTGTGCCAAAATCCGTCCCATGACTCCTTGAGTTGGATTTTAATGGTGTCGCCTAGACTTGAAAGTAGAAGTAGAGGTGAAGGGCAGGACTCTGGCGTGCTTTAGATTACGAAGACTATGGAACAATCTTCCTGTTTATTTCCTATCCAATGAGTTTCGATAAACTTCTGCTTTAAACGTCTGTCTGACACTAGACAACTTTATTCAGTTTTCAACTCAGCTTTCAGCTTTCTGGTTGCATACAAGAACAATGCAATATATCTAAAGGTGGAAGCGTTTGTTTTTCATATCGACCAAAGATAGTGGTCACTATTCTGTTGTCACTATACTGTCTATATCCTTATCGGTAATCTATATTCCTCCACTGCAAATTCTACTCTATTTCCCCTCCCGCCGGAAGTACCCAACCCATGTGATGCTTCAACTCTTGTCTGCATAAAGATAGAGACATAAAACTGCAAAGCCAGTCAAATATTCATCTGATGTGTGGAAATGTCCTGATCTGTAGTGCCATGGCAGAGATTGCCTTGAAATCAGTTATTCAAAAACAAGAATCTCAACATTCTACTACACTGAAAAAGATTGCCAACTTTCTACTCTACTGAAAAAGAATGCCAACATTCTACTACACTGGAAAAGAATGCCAACATTCTACTACACCGAAAAAGAATGCCAACTTTCTACTACACTGAAAAAGAATGCCAACTTTCTACTACACTGAAGAAGAATGCTAACATTCTACTACACTGAAAAAGAATGCCAACTTTCTACTAAACTGAAAAAGAATGCCAACATTCTACTACACTGAAAAAGAATGACAACATTCTACTACACTGAAAAAGAATGCCAACATTCTACTACACTGAAGAAGAATGCCAACATTCTACTACACTGAAGAAGAATGGCAACTTTCTACTACACTGAAAAAAAATGCCAACATTCTACTACACTGAAAAAGAATGCCAACATTCTACTACACTGAAAAAGAATGCCAACATTCTACTACACTGATAGGGTCACATCCGCCATGACTGGATGACAACATCCGCATCTGATCAAAACCCTTTGTATCACAGAGTAGAGACAAGCCATGGCTATATGGTGAGCTTAGGGGCCTCATCTGTGCCCTAAAGAAGCACAGACCCCTCAAAAGGGAAGCCTTAAATCAAGAATTGGGTCATCCAAACATGGGTTCAAAGTCAGGCTGGTAAGCATTTTTCCAGCAATGACTGCTCATCTGTCTGGAAAGGCATCTAACAGACTGAACTACAAACCAAAGGGTCCCCAAGGTGGAGTCGACCCCTTGCTATGAAATGAACAGAAATCAGTTTGGCTGGGGATTTGACTCACAAAGGGCCCACAATCAACCAAACCCCTCCTCCCTTCCCATCTCCCCCTCACAACCTCTCCCTCATCCCCCACTACGTTTTTCTTCAGGCACCTCTATTGTTTACCTATTCCAAGAACGCCTCACCCTCGTCCCTCCTTCTCCTGTCCCAGACTTGCCACCCCTCCTTCCCCCACCCGCTGTTATCACAAAGCGGGGGTTTAGGAGAAAACGTCGCTGTAGGACGTTTTAATCGTCCGTCATTGTTTCCGCCCCCCAAAAAAGGGTATCCTGTCTGAAAGACCTCCGACCTACGTTATAATACTCACTTCAGTCATCCTGAAACAATAAGAGCTCTGTTCTCAAAGACAACGCTGATACCTCGGTTGGCAGTTGGCACTGCACTTTTCCTTCAGAGAAAACAAGTCAAAACAACGTTATCCGCATTGTCCTCCACTGCATCCTTCGGCCACCGCCTGCAGAAGACAATACCCTGGCCATCACTGGCGGAGGTTACAGTCCATGTGCCATGGAGAAGTCGGCCGGCGGGTGGGCTGGTGTAGTCAAAAATACAAGGAGGTTAATGTACATAAAACAGTGGAGGTAGTGGTAGAAAACCTGAGAAACCTGAGAAAACGCTGCTAACCTCTGTCCTTTCTTCCCACTTCTCTCCCCACCTTTCAGGACCAATATATCCCACCACCTGAACAGTTACCCTGTGATGTGGCCCTCAGCAACTGCCATCTGTCCCAGAAAGACTAATAAGCTCACCACATTAAGCCACTTTCAAACGGCAAACTAAATAGCTGCACTATACAGCACTCAGATTCTGTTCTCTCTCATCCATACTGTATATACTATAATGAATCTGAAATCATAGTGTGTACATGAGCTGAAAATCCATGTAGGGCATATACAGACCACTCACATCCCATTAACTTGTATGCTCACTGTCCATTATAGAGGGTAACATGGGGGAGAGAACCCCCACAGATCAAAATGAAATTGTAAAGTTTGGAATAAAATGTGTATGTGGAGAATGGCCATGATTAGGGGAAACAAATTATAAAAGAAAATAATTGGCCATTGCAGAACATTCTTTACTTAAGAGGCATTTGCATAGCTTGTGGGGTAACATGTATCCTTATTTTATTTTGCTTTCCCTCAAATCCACAATAATTATATTTTTCTTTTACTTTTCCCTACACTCAATTAAGTACAGTTTAACAAAACTCATAAACATTTGAATAAGGATTTTCAATTCCAGCAGTTTAGACATATGACCAAATGTTTTTAATAATTTGTTATACTGTAGGCAATTCTTTTTATTTTTAACACCCTAGTGGGCCCAACATAACATTTAAAGCTCCTCCTTATAGACAGTCAAAAAAAGAATCGTCTTTTGTCTTCAGCCTTCCTTTATTGAATGTGTTCAAGTTAAAAAAGTGTATTTTAAGTGTAATAAGATGCTTTTCCAATCCTGTATTGTTTGACCTAAGCATGTTCAACAAAAGAATTGGATCAATTTCAACACACAAACATAATTATTACAATGTTAATAGTACATTGTACTATTGTACTTCAAGATGGAAGATTTTAACTGTACTACTAGAACAATGAAATGTAAATGACAAGAAGAAATCTGCAGTTAATAATAATAATACTTTTTTTCACAAAATTGTTCAGAGCTAATGATATGCTCCATTCAGACTTTCTCACATGTCTGTCTATCAGCTAGTATTGACTTGTAATCTACAGTATGCCCTACACCCTACACCACCAGTACTAGCCAATACTCTTCTAGTCTCATTCAGCAAGTTAAGAGAAAGACAAACATTCTACACAGTAGCCCTTAAGTGATATGTTTATAATATTTAACTGTACAACTTAATATAATACACTTTTTTGTGTAAGGGAACTTGGCTACCCTGTGTCTAAGTTACAATCAGGAACAAATTATCAAGTTTTTTTTAAGAACAAACGCATGGATACCCCATGTTTCCCTATTATTTCATTAGGTTGTGAACAGCATGTTAAGTATATGTCAAGCATAACTATCAGATGGACTAAAGAACTATCTAAATAAAGTGTAACCTTCATTTATATGGGTCTCTCTCTTGTTTCCATCCATTCTCTTATCTCTCATATTTTTCTCTTTTCTTTCGTCTTATCTCATCTCCGGCCATCTCTTGTCTCTCCTCTATCATGTCTCTCTCTTGTTTCCATCCATTCTCTCTCTTATCTCTCATATTTTTCTCTTTTCTTTCGTCTTATCTCATCTCCGGCCATCTCTTGTCTCTCCTCTATCATGTCTCTCTCTTGTTTCCATCCATTCTCTCTCTTATCTCTCATATTTTTCTCTTTTGTTTCGTCTTATCTCATCTCCGGCCATCTCTTGTCTCTTCTCTATCATGTCTCTCTGGTCTCTGGCTGCTCTAGTTCTAATGTGTTTCAGTGCTCTGTGGTTAAGACTCAGGTCATGGATCAGTGGAGGCTTGTTTTGAGGAGTGTGACGGCAGCTTCACTCAGCCTCTCTGGACCACCAAGGTGGACACTCAGATGTAGACAGCCAGGGCAGGAGAGTATTGTAGAAACAGTCAATATAAGTGTTGGGAGGTGGTCACTCAAACACCAAGTGTAGACAGGTGGAAAATAAAAACACAGAGGCGCATTGAGGGTTCTCTCTTTGAATTGAAAATGTAGATTTATAGAAACGGGTTCTGTCTATGGGTGCGGTGTTGAGCTATATCTGTATCCTTGCTTCAGGTGAATCTCTATATTGGCTTTTGATGGACAATACATTATATACAGTATGCCACAACAAAATAGCAACAAAATAGTTTCTTTACCATTAATCTTGTTGGAACTATTTCTTCTAATCATTTCTTTATAAATGTTAATATTTCTCATGGGATGGGAACCGTTAATTATTTGAACTAAATCCGGATTCATGTTTAGAAAAAAATCCATCAATTAAAAATTATGTTGTTTTCCGGCTTTGAGTTATTACTTAATGTATAATTTGCTGTATTGTAGCCTAACCAGTCGAATCTGAAGAGGAACAAGCCAATTTTAGGCCCGTTTTGGAGAAGACATTACGTGATATTATATGCGCATTGCTCTGCCCCCATCGCTTGCTCACTGGCACTGGCTGCTCATGGGTGTGCGTTCAATCTGCGCTCTATTCATTACTGATAGATGCTGCTTTAATTAAGTTGCGAGACAGTGCAAGCCAGGGAACAGCGCGATACAGCATTCTGTAGTGAGGTACAGCTTTTAGGTCTACAATTTACAGATCTGCCTGGTGACCTTTTGCCCTACCCTTTCTGTCCGTCACTAGCTCACCCTAAGAGATGCAGGTGTTTGTGTTCAACTTTTATAATGTGGATGTCTCAAAGGTGAAATCAAAATGTACCATATAGAATTAAGATACAGTCACAGTAGCAGTGCTACAACCCGATAATTAACCAACTGAAATGATGGATCGGAAGACCTAAACTGCTGATGGCAGCTGTGCCTGAAAAACAACAAACCGTGGCTGATAAAAGCCTACTAGACAATGTATTGATGCAGCAGACATCACTTGGTGGTTCCCTGGGGCACTGACCTGTAAACTGTAAAGCAGAGAGAAAAAAATGCACATTATACATTAGGGTCAGAGAAAACTTTGCAATTTTAAATCAAGTCTGATTTAAAACTGGTTGGTTTGGTTGGTTTGGTTGGCAGGCCCACTGGAAGAGAGAGGGCCTTGGGGCATGCCACCGTTTGGTAAACCGAGCTTGTGTAGGTCCATAGGAATAAAACAAAATATTTAAAAAACAGTCATACTGACCAAAGAGCAGCAATATTTTATCTTGAGATATTTTGCCACAGAAAACACAATGGCCACCCCGGGTGACTACCCGATGCTCTGGCTTCATCATATGTTGCCATTAAAATGTATATTTTCTAGCCTTCTGTAGCCTATAATATACAGATTTCCCTCCTAATATTGTCCAATCTGTGTCTCTTCATTAGCCTGGGCTATTGTTTGCAATTAAGACCAGGGGCCATGTAATGGGTGATACAGAAACAGTTTTTTTTAACATTGAGGCCGTTTATAAAATTCATACATTTGACACAATATTCTGTTGCACGTGGAGATCCTAGGATTTGTGTTCACATCCAATTATTGGGCTTCATGAAAATGTATATTTCCATTCATAAACTGGAGCCATGTGATGTTTCTATGCATAAGAATGAGCATTACAATCCACCTATAAAACGTCCTTCAGTCACATGTGGTGATCCACAGCTCTGCTTCTGACTTCTTAATCTGGCCTTGGCTGCTCTCCATGTCTTTGTAACTGGTTTTAGTGTTTGTTACAATTATTAGCTAACTGTCTATTTAAAATCTTTTGTACTTACACCAGTGCTGTTAGCATTTTGGCAATAGACGCCCATTGGTTGATTGACAATAGCCTTTTTGTACCCTGTTAATAATGGACAGGTGTCAAACGCACTACATAGAGGAACAATATGAAAATCTGGAATGCCGCCCAACTCTGCCTGTCCTCAATCTCTACAAAACTTGGTTCTGTCAAGCAAAGACAACGCCTTTCACATTTCATTGTCCATTTACTCCATGTTACAATTTTAAGAACGCACTCTATTCACGCGCTTGTATAGAATTTGTTAAACGATAAAAAGCTTTTCTTTATCTCCCTTTGTATCAATACGGATCACATCATGATGGCAAGCTTCCTTTTGTGTCTGGTTCTGCCGAGGAGATGTTCAGCGTGTCACTGGTAATGAATCGCCCTGAGCTAATTAGGGACATAGGCAAGGGTGTACATCCAGGGGAAACCGACAGAGAAGAAATTAGGATGAATAAATAAAAAGCAGGAGGATTACAAAGGAGGAGGGGCCCCTCCTGGCTGAGAAACAGATGCCTGGGCTATATTGTCGAGATGCTCACCGCTGTTTGGCAGAGGACGTGGGGAGATGGTGCCAATTAATTAAGCGGCTCCTCCGTTTACACAATAAGGCTTCACATTGTCTCTTGTCCGCCCGCCTTGTCGCTCCCGGATGTTTTGTGATGGAGGGGGGGTGAGGGGGAGGGGTGATTGCGTGGGGGAGTGGAGGGATTAGATGTCATCACCGCCCATCACATGCATGAACTGAAGCAAACTTTGGATTGCCAATTTGCATCGTGTTTGATGTACAGTAGGTGCTGATTGTTTTGGAACTGCTCCTATTTCCCTCAAGGAGACAATACATTCAACACACACACACATTCCTAGCTGTGTCATGTGCTTTGAGTTCCACCCACAACCACCACAGCGGAACATCATGTTAACACTGGTTTAAGACTTTATTTTAAGGCCCTTTCTGTCAGGTTTTTTGTCTGTGATAGCTAATCCAGTCGTAGGCCGATAAGATGTTCCTATACACGAACGGTATACTGTTTGGTTCCTCTGCAATATAATGGACATAGGATTGTCAGGCTTTAGGCAACTCTGTAATGTGTGTACTTGGGTAAAGTAAAATATTTAATACAAACATTTAATCAAGCGAGTCACATTAGATGTTGGTTTTCAAAGACCAAATGAAGCAAACATGACACTTTTGGGGAGGACAAGAGAGCCAGTCATGTTTCACTTTATATCCACTACTAATGTTTGGCTGTTAAATATCCTATAGCTATAGTTAATATACAGTAGGCTAAGACCTGACAAATACATTTTCTCCAGCCTAGGGTTTTGCTTTGCCTTTGCTTCGCTAACTAAATAGCTGCATTTGCTGGGCTTTGCTGTGACTTTGGTTTGCTAACTTAATAGCAACGGACGGGCGTCTCTGAGCTTTGCTATGCTTTTGGTTTGCTAACTTGCTAGATCGGACGGGTAGCTCAGGGCTTTGCTGTGTCTTTGGTTTGGTAATTTACTAGTTACAGATAGGTAGCTCTGGACTTTGCTATATCTCTAGTTTTCCAATTTGCAAGCTATTGATGTGTACCTCAAGGCTTTGCTAAGCCTTTGGTTTGCTAACTTGCTGGCTGTGGATGGCTAGCTTACAAGACCAAGCATTCTTGTTTACAACAGGAACAGATCACTTTCCCCCTTGATCGAGTGTGAGGAGCCTCAAAACTGCCCTATTTTAAAATTGTTCAATGTATTATATACAGCTGCCAGATCATATAGTCTTAAAGGAGAAATGTATTGTTCTAAAAAAGATGTTGAAGTTTGTTAGTGTCCTAAAAAGCTTAAAAAGATTTGTATTACAATGACGATTCTATGTTAGAATTGTCTGAATGAGCTGGGTTGTCTGTCCCAGTAGGTTCTGTTGAAGTTCATTCACATGAACTGGGGCCAGTACTAGGGCCAGACCTAGCATGTCAGATTATACATGCAGAAAGAAGATAACTCAACTAGCACTCAGATATCCTGTTATGCACGTAAAAGGATACATTTTGTCGTGAGACATTTTATGCACAATGGGGTTGGAGTGTTTTGATGTATTTATCCTTTCTCCCCAATGTATTTTTATGTTTATTTTTATTTTTATGTTTATGTTTATTTTTTTACAAATGTGTCTTTAGACTGTACATGTTTGTTATCCCTACAGCTAGCGAGAAAATTCTACATTTAGTGTGTAAGAATCAGACTGGCAGCTATACTGGCAATTTGAAAGGGTAAATGTTAAGATTTATGGTTACTGCCAATTTTCAAATTTGACCATGTAATGGTAAAATTGTATTTTTTATGGTCAATGATCCTATCCATAGAACCTGTGACAGTCACATGTGCAGGATGTTTGGGGCCCATCAGTAACAGGCAACACGTCCTATCTATTGTCCTTTGTTCAGAGTTAGTCAGCACATCTGTGTTGTTAAGTTTGTCAAGCTTATTTCCTCTCAATCACCAGTGGAATGGGTAGATGTGCAATGAAGGTAAATGCAGTACAATCAGCAATACTAAATGTGCAATAAGGCAAATAGAGGGGGGCCGAAATGTTACAGTATCTGGTATAGTGTATATTACAAGTGGGATAAGAGTTCAAATGGCATTCAAGATGTGCAAACGAGGCAAATGAAGGAGTGATGTATTAAGGTAGCATGTGCACCAGAGATGCAGAGATAGCAGCGGCGAGGTCCTGAGGTGGACATGCGTGTGTAACAACTGTCAGAATGCAAGCACAATGCCAAATCTAAATTTGCAAAGAGGCAAATTGAATATACAAGGTGCATGCTGAACTGAAATGCAGGGATAGCAACTGGACGTTGGTTAATAAGGAGACTAGAGTAACTAAAATGCATTGGTTACAACATCTTGCGGTCTTGTTGGCAAGCCTACGAGAGAAATCTAGCCCTGTCTCATTACATTTTCTCAACAAAGAATTATGATTAATATGCAGAAAATCCAGGACATAAATGAATCTATAGACTTTTAGCTTAACATTTTGTTTTGTTTCTTTTCTTTATCTGAATATTATATTAAACGGCCAAAGAAAGGCCTACAGTATGACCCAGGGACAAGGAAAGAGGGTTTGTTGACTTTTCTACTGAAAACTGACAATTAGAAATGAATATATAATATATCACCCATGAATGCCTTCATTAGAGAAAGTTTTAAGGCTGCCGGGGAATGTTCAATTCATATTTTGTGTATTGTCTATCAAAAGTTTTGTCTGCAGTACAAACTTTTTACCAGACAATAAACATCTGCCACCCATGCCCACAATTAGGGTGCATTTTCATAAGCCATATCCAATACCAATGAGAACCTGCATTGTAAGCTGCCCACCCTCTCGCAAAAGCATGTTAAAGCTAATTGCCATCAGCCAATTCAAGAATGTCAGACCGATGAAGCAAATGCTAATTGAGTGCGTTGACATCATCCGACCAAATCCAGTCACAGAGCAGCTAGTGGAGATCATGGTAATGGAAATAGTAACAAAATCACAACCAAATGAAGGACATTTCATGTGAAACATGTAGGAATTACTCAATGTCTGTTTCATCTACTTCTTTCACCTGTTTCATCAGCAGTCAGCACACCTATGCCAACTTACTGACCCAAACCCACCCAGCATTGCTGAGTACACTAAGGAACCAGGGGTGTGGTCACTTCACCAGCACAGCCATGCTCATCCTCCATGTGCAAATAAACAGCTTGATGTCCACATTGGGCCTTGATGACACATTCCAATAACCCAATCCAACATATCATGGAGGCAATAGATACGTGCAACAGAGTGTTGCCATCTAATGGTAGTTTACCAGTGCTACACCTCAGTTCATATACTCCATACCAAAAAGATGTACTGCAACCGGTGATTATAAAGTACATGCTGTTTTGTATATGGTAAGCCAGTATGCCAGTATTGGGACACACTAACTTGTCATGACATTTAAATCCGATTTTCCACACATTAAAATCCCACCAAGATTGAATATTTAGCTAGCAAAATCAGCAAACTAACTAACAAATATCAATTTATTCGTATTCTTTGATGACTGGTTAACTTCCACTACAAATAGCATTCATGTATGGCTTTTGTCACTGGCTGCATGAATAGCTTACAAGCCAATAGTGCTGCTGTGACATAGTACTCCTTACTACCATGGAATGCTCTTAAGAATGGAAGCCATGCTAGTGAGACGGCAGACAAACTTTACACTGCCAAAACCACTATTGTTTGGGACATGCTTTTCTTAATCTGACATACTATATAATAAGAGTAGTATGCGAAATGAGACGGTGACCAAAGAGACTGGCAAAACTCACACTGCACACACACAAACAAGTACATCAGCCAGCCAATTAATACAGCTACATCTGTACAACGAATAATGAAATGTGAAACTTTTCCCGTAAATGTTGTACATACACAGATGTACTTGCATGTTTTACCTTTAAATATTGTACAAGTGTAAGAATCTTCTGCCATGTTAATCCTGGAAATATTGCATGTGGAAAGATCTAACGAAATGTTTTACACTTTGTACAGATCTAATAACATGTTACAGCTGTAAATATTGCACATGGGAAGATCTGCTGACATGATGTTAAACCTGTAAATATTGTAAACAGATCAGTATGCCTTTCAATTTAGTAAAATAAAGATTAACATTGTTGAAAGTGTTCTCTTAGGCCTAGACAGCTACAGCAGCTACCTGCTATTAGCCAAATAGTTAGTCAATTACAGACATGAGGATGCTTATAAATATTTTTCTTGTTTGCTTGTACAGTATCTCCAGAAATATGCCCATTGATTATCACAGCCTAACGATAGCTTTCTTATATGTTCAGTTCCCTAACTAGCTATGGAATATTAATAAATCATCCATTCACGTGGTTGGCTGTTTTATTTATTACATCGGAATATTATAACAAATGCGCACATAATTAAAAAATTGTTTGTCCGTTGTTGAATAGCAACGCAAAGACTAATGAGATGTTGTTGGATCTACAATAAACACTGGCTTTATGTGTGTGGCACGGATTTTTGTGTTTCTGCATTCGACTCAAATTCACTCTCGCTGTGTATACTCTTCCTCAAACCTGCACACAAATTCTCTGTTCACGAGTCGTGTTCTCATGTCTATAGGTGATGTATTATCTTACGCACATACATCATTTGGCATCTACCTGGCACCATACAGAGACTTCAAAACAGGACCGGGAGTTGTTCCTGGTCAGGACACCCAATCCTAAAAAAATGGATTTATGAATGTACGTACATGAAATTCCTTTTAGGATATACATCAATACATAAAGTACAAGTTGCACAGTTTACCAGGCTTTTTTTCAGAGGTATATGACACAACCACTCAATTCCCCGGAGTGCTCCTAGTTTGTTTAATCTCAATGTTTACTGTCAGACCTAAATAGCGTGCGACATGTGTGCATTTGCAAGGCCGGAGCTGCCTGTCCGTCTGTCTGTGTTGGTGTTTGTACTTGTGTGGTAGATGACACATTTCAACAGCACCACACAATCTGACATGACAGAGTTGCGTTGCATGGTTCAATATGACAAGGCTCTCAGGTAGCAGGCTGATGTCGATAGCAGATTGTCACTAAGCTGCCTATTCTGAGAGACGGCCAGGGAAACGTGTCTGGACTTTCTGATTGACTGGCGTTGTTGAATTATGTAGTAGTAGTTATAGGTAGGGCTTTTAGCTGTTGTAGCTAAGCCACGTTAAGCCTAGTCAGGAACCACTGTGAATATGTTTTACTGGCAATATATCACTTGTGGTTTATTTTCCTTTTACTGTAGGTGCCTCCGATTTAAATATAGACCTGGAATCCAGTTTCACTGCTTTTTTCTCCATTCTTCCCCTCTAATCAGGGACTGATTTACACCTGAGACACCAGGTGGGTGCAATTACTCATCAAGTAGAAATGAAAACCAGCAGGCTCTGGACCTCCAGGGCAAGATTTGAATACGCATTTACATTTAAGTCATTTAACAGACACTCTTATCCAAGGCAGTTGAGTACATACATTTTCATACTGGCCCTCATGGGAACCAAACCCACAACCCTGGCATTGCAAGCACCTCGCTCTACCAACTGAGATTGATGAGACCCACGCCGCCATTTAGAATATTTTTTATTCTCACTGGCTATGTGATTTCATTCGTGTGGCCTGTGTCGGTGTTGGTGGTCTACATTTCAGTTTGTTATAGTACGTTAGGTTGGGAAAGGTTTACATATGCTGCTCTGTTTTTATACTCCTACAGTGCTAGTGGGAATTTCCTTTCGATTCGGTAATGTTTAATCATAGAGGAATTGGAAAAAAAGGAAAAAATTGCTGAGAGAACAGAAGAAAAACACTTTGATCATGTCCTAGATTAACAGGAGATGAAAACACAAGCCAACCAATGGATTAGACATCCCCTTCCAGATATAGTATGCAACATGCTATTTTTCATGTTGATTTCAAATTTGGTCCTAGTCATTTTACTTTACCAGTGACACGGTTTAAATTTGTCCAACAAGAAGGCTGTATTTTCTTAGCTGGTGAGCTGAAGAAAGAACATGAAATCTCCAGCCTGTATACAGTGGTATGACGGGTATGTTTGTTGTTAGATTCTTCCCTTGATCCATACCAATGTTCTCTTTCCTCTCTATTTTTTTCTGCAGAATAAAGAAAAAAGGTCAGCACCACAACATGTCTTATCTTTCAACCCTGCTACCAATAGCAATAAAAAAGAGGCTTAGGCCTTTCTTTCAGTTGTATGTCTCCTGAAGGAGGTGAGACTAAGACAGAGACTGACAGACTGGCAGACAGACTGCTGGAAAATACAAGAGAGATGGCAAGGCATAGGAAACAATAGTCAGCAGGCCACAGAAGAAGTTACTGTAAACCCAGAAATCCCTGTGTATGACCATTCTTCCTTCTTCATTGGTAACTTGGTTATCTGATGAATACCAATCTAGCAATGCTAAACATATATAGGATGGAATAAGGCTGATTGATTATTTATTAGACCTGCTCCAAGAATAAGATTAATGAAATTTTACCCAGTTGTCATTGAATCGTAAGGTCCCATCAAAATTTGACTTCTGCATTTAACCCAATTCCTTGGGGTTTTGGGCTCTGCCACACTGGGCGACAGTCAAGCAATAAGGCTTAACTGTCATTCTAAGGAACATAGAGACATATTGTTTTCCCCTGCTGGTTCATGGATTGGATGTAGCAACCGTGTGGTACATAAGGATCCCTGCAATCCAAAGTTACATTTAGAACAGAGGTTCAAAATGTCTGTTTTCAAAATTATTTGAATCAATTCAATGTTGTTTTAAAGCTTTGGAATGATAACACTGTAGGATATTTTTGGGGGGTTTGTGAATTTATTGTAGAACTGACTTAACAGTCCACACTAAAGAACAGAGCTGTCAATACAGATTGCTATTTTAAGTTGTTGTTGTAAAAGTACATTTACACACCTCACCGCTCATTACTGGCTTTTATGTTTCATGATGTGTCATGTTCTACCAAGTCAAGCTGGTAGTAATGACAGCTTGCTGTCAGGTGTCAAACACTGATAAAAGTACAGTAAATATATTCCTTTTTTCACCATCGACTTTCTTTCGACTCTAATGAGGCTATCTTTATTCACTCTTGAAATAGACCTCATCTTGTCATGTTTGCCCTAATCCTTCTGACAGCTTGCTTTTGGGTGTACAGTATATACATTTTGGACATTATATAACAAACACCAGTGATTTGGCTGCTTTTAAAAATAATAATAATAATAATTACCCCCAAAAATAACCCGGATCATTACACATTGAATCATGATACATCAATGTATTTATTTTATTGATACTTACATTATTGCCTTGTAATCGCAAATTCAATTATTCTCATTATGATAGCATTTACAGGAGAAACCAGTTTCACTTATCTATTTCACAATTTGTTGCAGCTCATCTGCTTTTGTAAGCACATTTTACTGGCTATCATATAGCCTATGGACTGAATAAATACTTTTAAAAATCCACAGAATGTCCTTGAATGGACAAAAATCACAAAGCAACATTAATCCAACCCAGCTAACCATGTTTATAAAAAAGAACGGTTTATTCTGATGGAACTGGAAACAAATAAAAATATGTACACTTCTGTTCAGACGTTTGGCGTCACATGGAGGTTTCCTTGATTTCCATGAAAACATATATTAAATTAGTTTGAATAGGAAATGTAGCTAAATGAGTAGGAAATATAGTCATTGACAAGGTTGGAAATAATGATTTTACCATTAGCAGCAATTAGTGCCGTATTTGTCAATTTGTTGAGGTAATCTGAAGAGCTTTCTCCCAACGCTTTCTGAAGCACCTCCCACACAGACTGGCTTTTTTGGCACATATCATGTGGTCAAGCTGCTCCAACAGCAGCTCAACTGGGTTGAGATCTGGTGACTGCTGGCCAATCCATTATTGATAGAACACCATCTGACCCTAAATAGTTCTTGCATAGTTAGGAGCTGTGGGTCGTTGTTCTGTTGTAGGAGGAAATTGGCTCCAACCGAGCGCCGTCCACTGTTTATAGCATGGCGTTCCAAAATGGAGTTCTTTCTTCATGATTCTTTTTACTCTGTACAAATAGCCCACTTCACCAACACCAAAGCACCCCAAGACCATCACATTGCCTCCACCTTGCTTGACATATGGTGTCCTTCAACATCTTTTCAGTTGGTCTGCGTGTCACAAATGTTCTTCTTTGTGAACCGAACACCTCTGTCCACCGCTTTCCAGAGTTATTTTGCCCATCTTAATCTTTTCTTTTTATTGGCCAGGCTCAGATATGGATTTGTCTTTAAAGTTCTGTCTAGAAGGCCAGCATCCTGGAGTCACCTCTTCACTGTTGACGTTGATACTGGTGTTTTGCAGGTACTATTTAAAGAAGTTGCCAGTTGAGGATCTGTGGGGAGTCTGTTTCTCAAACTAGACACTTTGTCCTCTTGCTCAGTTGTGCACTGGGGATTCCCACTCTTTCTATTCTGGTTCAAGGCAGTTGGCGCTGTCCTGTGAAGGGAGTAGTACACATCGTTAGACGAGATCTTCAGTTTCTTGACAATTTCTACAATTTTGGAATAGCCTTCATTTCTCAGAGCAAGAACAGACCGACAAGTTTCAGAAGAAAGTTTATTGTTTCTGGCCATTTTCAGCCTGTAATCGAACCCCAAATTGCTGACACTCCAGATATTCAACTAGTCTAAAGGCCAGTTTTATTGCTCCTTTAATCAGCACAACAGTTTTCAGCTGTGCTAACATAATTGCAAAAGGTATTCTAATGATCAACTAGCCTTTTAAAATAATACACTTATTTACATTAACAATATCTACACAATTTCTGATGGATTTTATGTTATTTTAATTGACAACAAAACAAGGACAAGTGACCCCAAAAATGTAAAGGTAGTGTATTCTCTGAAAGGATCTGTTCAATGGAGTAACGGAGACCTAAATAAATAAATCAATTAGAGAGTGAGCATGCACATTTATCCAACAACTCCCCAGGCCAGATCGTTTCCTCTCCTCTCTGTATAAAAGCCGCTTTCTGGTGAGGCTGGACTCTGTAAACAAATGTCCAAACTGGATTGATTAAAGCTTCTTTCCCTACTAAAACCCATCTGTTGGGCCAATCAGGGCCCACTCCACTGTTTCACCCAATCTGTGTCCCGAAGCTATGTTTAATCCCAGGGCTTACATTAAAAGAGCAGGCGTGGAGTGGCATTTCACTGGCCACGAGCAGGACAGGACTAATTCAGATCCGCTTTGAGAGCAGTGGTTACAGGAATTAGGCAAGGGAGCCTTTGTCAGCCACATGATCCATGGCACCAGTCACCAGCAGCTCTCACAGACTGAACTGTTGAATTTAGTGTGTCATAGGCCCAGCCTTCCCATTCCCAAAATGATGTGCATCACTTGTCCTCTGGGGATATTGAATATGTGCTGCAGTGCTTAGTGGAAATGAGTGTTAAGTGTAGCTACAGGCGATAGAGGTGAAAGGGACATAGAACAAGAGGCCTTTCTCTCAAACCTTTTCCCCCTCTGTCTGTGTGTTTGTCTGTCTCTTCATCTATCATCTTTCTCCCCCTCTCCTTCTTTCTTCACTTACTCCCCGTCTTCTCTGTCTCCCATCTACGTACCTCTCTTGCTATCTTGCTTATCGCACATACTGGTTTTGCTCTCTCAAACATCTTCTCAGGGCAGAAAGAAATGTGATTGGTTCAGTCGAACACCCATTCGAAATGGAGAGGAGACGGTGCTCATGATCATTTCAAGCTGGATTGAAAGAGCAAGTGAATGTTATCTAGACCTAAAATTTACCACTGAATGTTTGCTACATTACATCACATTTAGCACGTAATCAAGTAACATTCATTATAACATAACAGGCAATCTTAATCTTTCGCAGACGTTAGCAGAATCGCACGCTTCTTGATTTAATTTGAAATGTTCATGAGCACCGCCTCCTCTCCATTTAGATAGGGTGTTCGCCTGCACCAATCACATTTCTTTCTGTCCTTAGAAGGTGTTGAGTAAGTAAAACTGGTATGTGCTTCTTTATTCTCTGTCTCCACTCATCATTTCTCCCTCGGTCCTTACTCTCCCTCTCTTACTCTGTCCCCGCTCATTCACTCTCCATCTGTCTTCTATCTACCTCTCAGTGCAGTAATGCTGCAGTCAGGGCTGGTTCTAGGCATAAGGCTTAGGGCCCCTTGACCAATAGTATAAAGGGGGCACCAAATCAAATTTTGCTCAGGGCCCCCCAAATGCTAGAGCCGGCACTGGCTGCCATGTCATAGGAAATTTTGGAGAAATACTTTAATGAGCACTAGTGACCACATCACTGCGCTGGTCACTGAACCGGGTCTCCTGTCAGAACAAGCCGAACACACGGAGGCATTGTAAAGACACCACTACTTAATGCACCCCGGGTCCAAAAACCACTAGACATCTGGACACAGATGAGGAAATATTGATGCACTATTGGTGAGTTTTGACATGGCCCAAGTCCGCCTGGCTGTACAAGTTCTCACTCTTTCTCTCTCTCTCAGTCCACGTCTCACTTTCTCTCAATCATTCTTTCTTCCTCTTCGTTAATCTCTGGTGTGAAGGTTTCGTAGCTCATCTTACTTGCCTACTCTCGGCTCTAATGGTGTCCGTGAGGCGCAAATTAAAGAAGTGTTATTTGACACACCTCCTCCGGGGATGGAGAAACTCAGTGCCGATTATTAGTCAGTGCCTGGAAGTAATAGTCCAAGAATGAGTATGAAACGACTTTAACAAATAATCTCTTCTCCGTGTTGAAAGCCCTTTCCTCTGACCCATAGAATCACATTAGTTAGTTCACAATGATAGCAGGAAGGGATTTTGTTGAAACAACATTCTAGCATTTTATGAATAGGAACAGAATGTTATCCTGAGACTGTAGGCCACATGATTTTGTTACATCTTTTTGTGTTTAAGTTGGCTCCGTTTTCATTTTTCACTGAAATTGGAGTATCATTGCCCTCTTCGAAATGTTCCAAACAGTGCTTGTTGAAACACATAATTGAAGGTCACACAACCTTGATGGAAGATTAACATTTCATTTGTAGAAGGAACAACAGAAGCAGAGAAAAGGCATTCAAAGGATGGCTGAGAAATTGATAACACAGCACATATCAGCATTCACCTGACGCAAGGTAGAATGCTATTAAAATATGTGCTGTGCTATGGTTTTACATTGAACACCCTGAAAGCATTTTTCAACCACTGGGTCTTGAGCTTTCCCCTTGCAGTGTGGCACAATATGCCACCAATTATTTCACTACAACATCAAGGTTACTCACTTTTCAATTCTTCAGTTATACACTTTCAATTTGTTTCATGCTGCATGCTCAAACCACATTCAAGAACTTCCCTCTTGACCCTATTTAAAAAGTTACTGGCAGTATCTGTATATAGACAAACTCAAACCACAAACAAATAGAAATTAACTGACTGGTAGGAACATATCCAAGGCATCAAACAAACGTTTTGTGCAATATAAAAAAATCTACAGGCAACTCAAATAGTCTAATAACTTAAATAGTTTTTTCCAAATACTTTTTTTTGCCTTTTGAATAAATGTAACCAAGCAAAAAACATTATTTGTACATGTGTCAAGGGCATAAAAATTTCCCATTGTCATAGACTATCCTAGCCGTGTTATATATATATATATATATATATATATATATAACTATTACCAAGAAAATAACCACCTTTTGTACACATGTCCTAGGCTAGTAGTACTGGACACAGAGGTAAATCCAGACAGGTGGCAAATTAAAGGAAAAACCTGAATAAATTAGTGGAGGAACATGAATACACATGCTCCCACACAGGGGTATTGCATGATACAATTAAGCAATTCAATTCCTATCACGCTCTGTGGCCTTTCTATTATTATTTTGTCTCTTCCAGGATGACTGTGTTCCCATCCACAAGACACGAGGGTTAACTAAGTAGTTTAATGAGTATGAAAATGATCCTATGCTTCTGCTTTAGCCTTTGCAGCCACCAGAGCTCAACCCAAATGAACACCAATGGGAGATCTTGGCCCATTTCCACCACCATCATCAAAACACCAAATCAGGGAATATCTTTTGGAAAGCTGGTGTTGCGTCCCTCCAGTAGTTTCAGAGATGTGTAGAACCTATGCAAAGTCACTTTAAAGCTGTTTTGGTCGGCTTGTGGTGGCCCAACACATTACTTAGTCACTTTGTTGGTTTTTCCTTTAATTTGTCGCCTGTCTGAAGGTAGCTTACTATGTTTAGTCTTATTAGTACTCTAGCTGATTTTATATGTGCTGTTTAAATTTTCTGTTTTTCCTCACGTATACTGCCTGTGGTACAAGCATAAGAGAGAAAACAAACTATTTTTGTCTGTATGTGTCATAGGATAGTGATGTAGAACAGAGAGATTGATAGGTAGCATGCTAATTATTAATAAATGGATGTATGGATTACCTGTCATGGAGAAATACGTCCATCTTAGCTTGCTTTTCAGGTCCTTATCAGCCTGTGTTTTCCTCAGCAAACGATCCCAGTTTTTCATTAATTAGACACAAATTTACTTATTAGAAATGTGCGTAATGCACACGAAAAAGGCCTTTTATCGTGTACAGGACATGATTTTCTCCAGGGACTGGAAGTAAGGCATGTGATTATTTGACTTAACTTGCATTTAAACCAGATATAGGACAGAGCTAGCAAGAATATTAAAGCCTGTTCTAAATTTAAATCATTTCCTTGAACGTTAACTTGAACCTTAACCCTTGTGCAATATTTATTACATGAATGTATTCCTTTGGGGCATATCTGATAAAAATGTGTGCTATACACAAAAAAGTCATTATTCCTTAGCATGTCGCAAATTTCTATTAAACAATTTGTGTCAGTGACATGAAAACCTGTGATGTGTTGATGTTCCTTGGTGATGATACCTGTACTTCAAGTTTTTTCCAGCTTTAACCGAATGTCTTGGTATAGATTGGATTGGTAACGTTTTTTTTGTGTAATATCGTCAGGTGGCCCAGGACACCCCCCCTCTGCATTTGGTAGTTTGTGTTTTAGAATATTCAGAAGGACCATATGATGTGAAAAACACAGAGACTTAATCTACTGTGTCAGTAAGTTCACAGTAACAAGCAATTTTTCAAGCACTCCATTTCCCAATACCCATTGAAGAAAATATGCATTTTCCTGCTTGTGTATAGTGGAAATCATTAAATAAGCTTTTTAAAATTTTTATGATCTGAGTTTGTAAACAAAAACACAGATGAGACAAATGTCCAGATGCCCCTTTACGTGCAGGAGGTTGCCTTGGTAACAGAGCCAATGGCACTTGAGTCTGTGAGAGAATTCCTTGTGCCACTTGCTAGCTTGAATCATACAATCTGACCTCATAGTTAGCAGTTTCATTTTAAACTCAAACTACATTAATATTAAAAAAACATCAAGCCTGCAAACAAAATAATATAAATAGAAACATGAGGACAAAGCCTCACTAGTGGAAAGTTTTGGGAAGAAATTATGTCACACAGGGCTTCTAAAAATGCATCTGTCATTACTTTAGTTACAAGTAGGCTACAGAACATATAGCCTGCTGCCACTGCAACATACAAATCCAGCTTGAAATGTTAATGATGGCGCAATACACTTGGTACTTTATGTATAGTTTAAATTGTACACATGGTTGGATACAATTACAACCCTCTTTCCCAAAAAGTTGGGATGCTGTGTAAAATGTAAAGAAAAACTGAATGCAATGATGTGCAAATAATTAAAGCCCCCTAATGAATAGAAAATAATACAAAGACAACCTGATGTAACATCTAATTATGTTGACTGGCAACAGGCCAATAACATGATTGGGTATAACAAGAGCATACCAGAGAGGATGTCTTTCAGATGTAAAGATGGGGAGAGGTTCACCACTCTGTGAAGACTGCACAGGCAAATAGTACAACAAATTATGAATAACATTTCTCAATGTAAAATTGCAAAGAGTTTGGGGATCTCATCATCAATGGTACATAATGTCATAAAACATTTCAGAGAATCCGGAGAAATCTCTGTATGCAAAGGACAAGGCCGAAAACCAATATTGGGTGGGTGTGATCTTTGGGCCCTCAGGCAGTACTGCACTAAAAACAGGCATGATTCTGTTGTGGAAATCACTGTACGGGCTCAGAAACATTTCCGAAAAACATTTTCTGTGAACACAGTATGTCGCTGCATCCACAAATGGAAGTAAAATCTTTTCCATGCAAAGAAGAAACCGTATATGAACAAGATCCAGAAATGTTGTTGTCTTCTCTATGCCTTAGCTTATTTAAGATGGATTGAGGCGAAGTGGAAAACTGTCCTGTGATCTGATTAATCAAAATTAGAAATGATTTTTGGCAGTTATGATTGCTGTGTCCTATGGACTAAACAGCAGAGGGACCATCCAGCTTGTTATCAGTGCACAATTCAAAAGCCAGCATCCACGATGGTATGGGGGCGCATTAGTGCACATGGCAGGAGTGACTTGCACATCTGTGAAGACACCATTAATGCTGAACAATATATACAGGTTTTGGAGAAACATATGCTGACATCCAGACTATGACTTGCTTATTTCAATAAGACAACGCTAAATCACATTCTGCACGTATTACAACAGCATGGCTCCATAGTAAAAGAGTCCAGGTGCTAAACTGGCCCTGCTGCAGTCCAGACCTGTCACCCATTAAAACATTTGGCACATTATGAAACAGAAAAATGCACCAAAGGAGACCCAGAATTGTTGAGCAGCTAAAATCCTATATAAGGCAAGAATGGTATTATATTTCACTTTTTAAACTACAGCAATCGGTCTCCTCAGTTCCAAAACACTTACAGAGTATTTTTTAAATAAAAGGTGATGCAACACAGTGGTAAACATGCCCCTGTCCCAAATTTTCTGGAAACGTGTTGCTGACATCATTTTCTAAATCAGCATTATTTTCCAAAAACAATGAAAATTCTTGTCATCATTTGATATGTTGTCTTTGTACAATTTTAAATAAAATATAGGTATAAATGATTTGCAAATCACTGCATTCTGTTGTTTTTTGCATTCCACTCACTGTCCCAACATTTTTGGAAACGTGCTTGTATAATCCATTCATAGTTAAGCTATAATACTAAATGGCGGTAATTCTTGCTACAGATTGATTTATTGTTCAAAAGGCTTGGAATGGATAGAAACCTGTATCCGCCTACAAGCAAGGCATGTGAAATTAATATTCTGCCAGCCAGTGCCCAAATCTCCCCACATTTAGTAAATGTTAATTTCTTATTTGCATTTGGGCAATAAAAAAATGTTTGGTCAAATAATTTGTATATTTATGTTTGGCTGAATTAACACACTGCTTCCATTCACTGAAGGAGAAAGACTTTTATCATGCGTTTTCAATGTCTAAGCCGTGGTAACATTGATTTCCTACAAATTGTACTCGTTTTTTTATGATTTATCATGTCATTTGAAAAAAAAAGATGCAGTGTCAGTAGCTTATTCTAGATGGTTCTCTCATCAGGCATTATATGAAGAGAGAGCAAATGCTACTGTATTTTTTGTGCGAGAGAGCGAGAGGGGACGGTGGCGGTTCATTGAATGTTACTCTATGTCTCGGTTCACATTGCAGTAATCTTACCTGACCCTATAGCCACTGGACACTTGGGAGAAATATGGGGCCCACAAATACCATGTGGATCATGTAATGGATTTCATTGTGTCCGTTAACAGATCATTTGACACTGTAATTAAAAACACCTCGCTTGAAGCTTGGAATTAATCAATCCCCCTGAGAGGCGGGGAGAAGAAGGAAGATAAGCTGCAAGGAATCTTCAGGGCTGCTGAAGAGCCAGAGGTATATGGATATCATGTGAAGAGAGTTTTAAACAAAGAGAGACAGAGCAGGAGAGCGAGAGAAGATAGAGAAAGAGACCGAGAGAGAAACAGATGGAGAAAAAGACAAAAAGGCAGAGAAAGAGAGAGACGGCATTTGAACGGTTACTGTATAAGACTGACACACAGAAAGACCATGTGGGCAGCCTCTCGTCTTGTCGCTGTAGTCCATGCCTTAGGTCTGATAATGCAGACATAGGGACATGCTCAGTGAAGTGCTCATTAGAACTGGGGGATGACATTGAGCCCCAGGTCACCTGCAAGGTACTAACTGGCAATTATGTGGACAGTAGGAGTAGGACTCCCAGGATGTCATCGCTTTCCTTCGTCCCCTCTTTTCCCTTGTCAGACTTGCTGTTTGGCCTACGTGGCGCAGTTTGCTGTACCTGAGCATAGCCCAACGTAGCATTCCCACGTCAATTTCAACATCAATACCCCCCCACACCAGACACACACACACACACACACACACACACACACACACAGACACACACACAGACACACACGCAGATACATTGGGAAAGTTCTTCCAAAGTGTTGAACATGCAAAAGATAAACCCACTCAAATATATATATATATTTGTTGATTAAATATATCTCACTAAACTCCCGAACACTGTAGATAGGAGAGCAGCAGAAGTTCCAGTCACGCAACAGCAGTCATTGCCTCCTCAACTTGTCATTCTTATTCTGCAGCGCCAGCACACAATCCCAGCAGTGGCCATGCTTGGCTGGCTAGCAGATTTGTTCTTGATCTGAGCTGTATGTACAAGGACTTGCTGCTGGGAAGGAGAGCGTTAAATGTATATTTTGCGACATTCCTTTCAACTGATGGATGAAGACTCAATTTGTTGTGCGCTATTGCCATCTCAGTTGTTGGGACCCGATTGCATAATGTGGCTTGAAACTGCATGTTCTTTTTTGAGTAGTAAAGGCTGTTTATTTGTATAATCAAAATACATTCTTATTCAATGCACCTGCTGTAAATACCACAGTATATATCACTTATGGATTTTCTCATATGAACTCAGTAGATTTTCTGTGATTATATTCAAGCGGCATTTCCTTGTGGAGTTGAGGGAGGGCCTGTATTTTCGCTAACCGGCTATAGGCGCAATGAATAAACAGTCAACTCTATTCCCACTTGCAATTGTGTGCACACTCACCAAAAAACGTGCCCTCATTTATACTTTAAATTAGCTCGTATAAATAGGCTGAAGCGTGCCCTGAAAACACAAACAACAGAAGACTCCCTGCAGGAAATACACAAAGGCACACACAGCACAGAACAAATTCTCTTCAAGGGACTTTAAAAGGGAATTAAGCAGGCCTGTCAAAAAATGAAACTGGCTTTGGGTTTAAAAAAATATTATTTTAGCGTTTTCGCCTCTGCTTCGCTGCTCTCTCTTTTCCCAGACTACACTGGGCGCTGACAAAACGGCTGCAGCTAGATGTACAGCAGCTCACTGCAGATCAACTGCGCAAAACAACCACCTCAGAGTGCAGCCATATTCCCCCACCTCTGAGGAGGAAACACCCGCTAGCTAACCAACTGATGTTCTCTCATATCTACTGTAATTAGTAGGTTTCAATCTCGTTGCTCGGGTATTGTTGTCTTGGCAACACTTTTTTTTGTCTGGCGCGTAAAATATATTTTTCTTGAAATCCATGAATGATATTCCACTTTTGCCAGCCTTCAGGGTTTTGGTTAAGTTGATCTGAACTAGACCTTGAGGGATCTAAAGTCTGTGGTAGTTAATCGGCAGGCTTTACTTTATGCAGCCAGATCCTTGTTGTGTCCCTTTTCTTGGTAAGAACAGGCTGGTAATGATTCAAATTAAACCTCAAAATTGCTCGGAAATTTGTCTTGTCCAAACATGTCATGCAACTCAATTAACAGAAACCCAATTATTGTCGAGCTGCTCTCACAGGGGTTAGTGTTGTAAACACCTCAATTAACTACCCACCAAATTGATATTATCTTAAATTATTAAACTAAACAACAACGGTGCTAAATGTTGAGCAACATGGTTGACTTGTTAATCCCCTATAATTGTTGACTTCTTATCCGCATTAACCTGAAAAAAGCGTATTTTTGTTTATTCTGTCAGCTGATGTCGAACAGCAACCAGTGCGTTCTCCTATTTGAGTAGCATTGCTGTCACTGAAAGCCCCACACATTGTACTTGGGAACGCCCCTATCTTTATCATTCCGGACTGGCAATTGGGTTATATCTGCATGGTGGGGAGCCTTTTGCCTTTGCTCGAATGCACATTGTTGTTGCTTTTGAGGCTTCCTCCTCAACCGTGCTGTTTTTCCCTTTGTCTCTGTTTTGTCATCGACCAGCTCTTCATGCGCGACTGGCGAGGGCTGACTTTGTTTTACCATGTCCAGATTATCCTGCTCATCCTCGGTGTGTCTGTATTCTCATGCCTGTTCAATTGGGGGCCTCCATATTTTTTCTTCTTCTGTCCATTTCTCTTTGCTTGTTCCCACAAGTGGCCTTTGCTCAATAATACATGAGTGCATGCAAAGCTACTTCTGGTGGAGCAAATGGAATGAGAACCTGCCTGCCTCCACTCTAAATTATTCATCAGGAATGAACCTCAGTCACTGGAAGGTATTAGTAGGTATTTAGGTGCTGGAGCATATTGTTGTACGGTTCTCCAAGCGTTGCCCTCGGTTCAATCAGGTGGTCAGAGGAGGCACTCTCACAGCAGCTGCCAGGGGGTCACTGATGAGGTCCTTTCTGTTGATTTCGGATAGCACGGCGCTCATATTCATGAGACTAGCCTCTCTCGCACTCAAAGCAACGGCAAAGAGGTGCTCAGCACTATTTAAAGGCTTATTATTAGAAAGTCTAATTTGTTTTCGCAGAAGGCGTTTGTGCGTCACAAGCATCATGTCTGCGTGCGACCTGTAGGCCTATGGTGACACACTAGGAGCCATGTCTCCAATTACAATCCCATTCTTTTTACGATTTAGCAGATGCTCCCATCCGTTTCTTTTCAAGTTGTTTCTCCTTTAACAAAGTATTTATCAGCCAAATTTGGGGCTGCTAGGATAAGAGAAGCGTTATCATTTCTTTGAAATATCCAGAGACCATAATCCAAGCTGAGGTTGATGACAAAGTTAGAAGGTGTAAGAATTTCATTCCGTGACTAATTTAGGCAAAGTGGCCTCTGGAGAAATGTTGTTCATGTTCTTCTAGTGCCATTTTAGCAACCTCTGAACTATATGCTATTATGGCGTGCAGCACAGTGTGAAGCTGGTAAAATAAGAAATTACCTATATGCATTTGTGCATTTTATTCTACGTCAGAAATAGGGGCTCATACCTCCTCCCCTGGCTCTTATCACATTAATGTCATGTCGGTTTGAAAAGTTTCGTCAAAAGCTTGAATACTTTCAAGTTTTAAATTGACCCATTTAAGTCTCAATGTAGGGCTTCACTGCGGGATTCCGTAAAAAGTGCTTTCTACAGGAGAAGGACTATCAAGATTCTGTCATTCCTCTGAGAGAGATGAAAGCTTGCTTCATGCAACATTTCATTTGGAGCTGGTATTGGGGTCGGCATAACCAACGTCCTCCCGTTGCTTTGTGACTGCCAGCTTGGTCTGGCACTGAAACAAGGGGCTCCCTTCTACATCAAGTGGCCCAGAGTTCCAATATTATGCCAGTAAATCATTGAGGCTCATTGAAGGGGAGATGTAGGAGATCGGCGTACGGTTTAAGTGGCTGCTGCTGGGTGTGGCTGGATCAACCCCACATTCAGTCCCTTTCTATGTTCTCAATATCCCAGTAATTCAGATCTGGGCAGGGGCACTCAGTCGTGTTGGAGTTTAATCATATGAGTGCAAGCATCAGAGTTTATTGTGTTTATTCTAGAGTGACTTAAATTGCTTTAAAGCAGCAGCATCATTTTCTGCTTCAGCAGACACATTGTTGGATGAAATTTGGAAATAAAGCCTGAAGATCCACTTAGCATGACTTTGATCTTATTACAACTTATGCCCAGCTCATGCATTCAATTTATGTCAGATTCTCTTCACGGTTTTGAATATTCATTTAGGGGAATGGAACCCACAGTCCAAAATGTCATTTGATGTGTGAGTTTATATTTGAAGTGACAACTGCTTTGACAGAAAGTCCCCCGCATAAAGAACCAACAGGAAAAGCATATTAGGAAGTGTATTCCTCTAAAATGCTAATTACTCAGCAATGTATTCGCAAAATCTTGAGTCCACCCGGGAAATACTGTCATTTTTACTCAGAGCAGGCTGGCATGCCATTGCAGGGAGTTGATTCCTTCTTCAAAATATTTAAATGCACCTGTGAAAAGACTGTTGAAAAAACATCAAAGGCCATGATATATACAATGACATCAAGGCATCTGGCGAGAAGAAAAGTGCTGTTTTGCTTGAAAAGGAAGCGTCTCTTCACAACAAATATACAACCTTATGTTAGGTTGTGAGGTTTCACCGTCTGAGTAGTCCAGCCTGCCTCGCCATGCGTATACAGCCAATGCACTAATGCAGCAGCACATTAGTGACTTGACCCTGGACACCTCACCTCTTTTCAACAATATGCACCTCAAGTGCACTGGGCCACAACACGCTGAGGGAACAGTGGACGAGTCAGGAGTATGTGTGTTTGCGTGGACCGTGTCAACGCGGAGTGCCCAGAACGCGTATCAAGGCGTGCTGCTGTTCAGACTACACGGTACAGGCAGTGGAGCTCAAAAAACGTTGAGATGACCTCTACCGCTGTACCCTACAAGGGACGAGATGTTCTCAGACTCGTCATCCTCTCAGACGTTAGCTTCTGTAACAGGGCCAACAGGTCTTTATTGGCCTGCACCAGAACTAATGTTGCAGACTGACAGTGAGGAGTGAACTGTGTGATTCTGACGTATATCCCGGGTTCGCTCAATTCTGTTGGGGTGCTCTTTTTTCATACTTCTAAACCCAATCTGGTTGACAGCGTTAGACAAGATAAAGGTTGCCAGTCGCTCTGAGTGTGTTTGTGGTGGGTTATTGAACCAGAAATAAGTATGCAAATCAGGAGTGTAGGGGGGTCTTAGACAGGAGAGAGCGGGAGAAGGAAAAGAGAATCTCTGTCTGTGGAGGGGAGGGCAATTTGTTAAGCAGATCTCTTGGAGCCATTGTTAAATAGTGCAAACTAATAGCTCTTAGAATGGCTGTCGCTGTTGCCCTGGAAGCACAATGGGGCTAGTTTTAATTGATTGGTTGGTTCAGAAACAGAACTGCAAGGGCATGGCAGGAGTTCTCTACGCTCTGCAAAATAGCACTGGATGAGTGCCTAGGACTCACAAGCCTCACCAAGACTGAGGGCAACAGTGCTTAGTTATTCTAGACTCATTCTTACTGGCAAACAAATACCTTTGTGCGGTTGCAGAATTGATTGAAGATTGAATATTTTTTTTACAGAACAGGCAGTATCTTCTTCCATGCACTTTGGCTACTGTGCCAAAATGGGCCCCTGAAAATTGAGTACTATGTCATAGATGTGCCAATAGACAATGTCATCAAAACGCTCACTATCAAACTTGGAATTTGGCTGAGTGAGGTTTGATAGCGATTCTACTTGTAGATGCACAGTTTGTTATTAGAAAAATCTTTAAACTGGAAGTTGAATTCACATCAATTAATGATTCAGTTTCTGAAGCGTTTGGTTTCTGATAATGTGAACAGTATCTTATAGGCCTTATGCAAGCGACCCCTGGGTCATATTAAGTTTTCCCATGATGTTCTTCACTGGTTGTAAGCTTAACTTTTTCATAAAATGAATCAAGAGTCGGTACGTAATCTTTTATGCATAATCTCAAATCAATCTTAAATAGATCAACATCTTTTCATAAAAAACATTAAAATTCCCAACCGTAGGTTATGCTTTGGGATCTTAAGTCTTTGGCTGTCACCAAAGTAGGGTGATGCCATAAATAGAAACCCACTCAGCTCTGCGTGTTGCTGCCAGTCTTGCCATATGTTCCAGTGTTAATTGCATTTAAGATCCAGAATGTTCTGTTTTGTTTCCTTGATTAAATGCCACACTGTGCTTAAGTAGGCTATTCCCAAAGAATCTTCAACCATGTCATACCATTAGTGACCAACTGGAGATCGACTTGTCATTTCATCATCTCCTGTAGATCGTCAGGCCGTCATATCTGAACCATAACCATTGGGTTTAGCGTGAACTCCTGCTCACCTTTCTATCCTCCAGGCATGAGCCTCCTCCAGTCATTTCCCCTTTACATGTCAAGCCTCCCTATACTGTAGCAGATGTCTATGGTTTGTGGTCCAGGGCCTTCATCGTAGTGAAGCCTAGCGTGTTCATTCAGAGAGCCCTGAGGGTGGGAGCTTCCACACACAGGAAGACCGTTTGCCTGCTTGGCTTCCTGGGAGGCCGGAGATGTCACCCCAGTGCCCTGTGCCACCTCTAAAAATGTGGCTAAACCATACATCCCTTTATGGAGAAATGAAAAAGGGAGTTTAGAAGCGGGAACAGAACTGGATCTGTCAGACATCTTCCCACACTGAGTGGAGGATTCCAAAGGGACTAATTAGAGAAGAGAAGCCGGCTGAGGCGCTCATCTGAAACCATATCACTCTTTTAGAAAGTCAGGTACAGAGTGCAACTCAAGCCTACATCGCTGACTCACACTGTCCAATATGGGCATTTGAGACACGTTGCCATTTGCTCTCTACGCCTCCTCAAAGCTCGGAGAGTTCTTAGCGGGTTCTGGTAGCGTTACCCTCTGAATCTCATTTGTCTCTAATTTGTTTTGCTGACTTGCTTTTGCTAACTATCTTAATCAGGTGATTCAATGTTGATGTTGTAGGTTTGGATGAAAAATGTGCAAAGCATGTTTCATCTACTATATACTGTACAGTGTTGCACAATGTATTAAAATTCCTTGTTGTGGTTGAATTTTGGAGGAAACGAGTGCTGCTATACATAATTGATTGCCTTTCGGAAGCACAACACACTGGGGAGATTAACTTGTGAATAACGTCTGATTTCTGTGCAATATGATTAATTTCATGCACGGAAAACATGTCATGATCGACCCTAATGCATATAATTCAATGAAACTGGTTTGGTGGGATTTTCTTGCCTTCTATCTAAACTGTTTGAAGGATGCTTGTTGGCGCACCCTCTGTTGGATAGACACGATTTAGCTTGAGTTTATTTTGTGGGCTTGACCTATGGCACTCAATCAGCGGCTTTAGACCAAAGAAAACCAGCCTTGAATATAGCAAAGCGGTTTCACCAACCGCAGTAGGTCAGCCTTGACCAGCCCATTGCACGCCCTAAATCCCCCAGCTCTGTTGGGTCCATCGACCTGCCTTCTTCATTAATCAGAGAATTCCACCCTTTAAGCCTCAGGTATGTAGACCCACTGCTTTCACATCGGTCTTCAGCTGGCCTGCTGGTGCCGTATCCCGGACCTACGCAAGCGTTAACCATCCTCTCTGGAATCGATGCGCCCTGTGTAGCCGTGTGTCACATGGGGAAAGTTGAGCCCACTCTTCCGACGATTGCCGTGGTGCTGCATGCCGTGATGCCTGGCAACATAACAACAACGGTCAGATTTGACATCACCGGTCTACACCCCTACCCGGTCGTTTCCCTTTTTCCCTCCCATCCATTCCTCTGTCTGGTCCTTTCGTCATTTTGTGCAGAGGGGCGCAATTGTCCCGTTTACCAAATCCCTTTGGCCAACTGAACACTTCGGTCTGTCCGTTTTCATGGAGGTGGTACCCGAGACCGGGGTCACAGTGTTCCTGTTTACAGTGACTGCTGACTGGGCTTGCCGGGTGCTTTGGAACGGACGTGGTGAGAAGCGGAAACAGACGCTATCCCCTTCCAGGTGTGGCTGTACTTGACAGGACCCATCAAAGCCACATCCTCCAGATCCACTAGAGAACTGGACGCAGTCTAGCTTTAAAACTGTAGTAGATTTTCTTTATCCCACTCTGCTCCCTTCACGAGCCGCTGCCAAATAAGCAAGAGTTAAGCTCTTTGCATGAAACCAATCTTTTCACTAATTTGAGTGGATAGACTGGCAAGGAGTTGAAAGGATGCCTGTGATCTGCCACTGTTTTTCCCGCGAGAGGACCCGGCTCTGTTGGCAATAAGATGAGCTGCTGATTGCATTGTTTGCTCTCCTCTCAATGGGCCTCTTACAGAGCTACGATGTATTACTGGACCGCAGACCCTGAACACTACATGAAGATTACTGAGCTGGGAAACGCCTGCCGAGACAGACCACCCAAACACTATTACTCAGCCACCTCCCGTAGGTACAGAGAGCATGGAGAGAGAAAAGGGGGATTGGAGAAAGACTGACATCATTTATAAACAAGGAAACGGAAAACGGGTAATAGGAGGCATTCAGACGTAATTTGTTCCATTTATAGCTCTCTTAGAACCCTACAGAATAGAACAACACTTTATTGCAGTACAATGGAGTAGGTCGTGATGCGTTTTCCATGCCCGTAGTCTTGCCGTTGTGTTGAGCGCACAAGGCATGTCCATGTCATGAATGCTGACAAGCACCAATCTACTGTACATTTTTCATGGGAACACAAACGACGTGCCAATACGAAGTATTGCGCTGAGTCATTCCGCACCGAACCAAAACGTCAACAGAGTCGACTTGTTTGTTTGTCTCTGGGAAGAAAGCTCTGAGAGGTGTACATCCTCCCAGTCAAACACCAAAGTGCCTTCACGGTGTGAGAAGGAAAGCACTGCAACCTTGGAAGCATGTAACCACAAGCTCATGTATAATTCTGGTCTGAGGGAATCGGCAGGATGGGACACCCTGCTGTGTTGGAAACCCTACAGCTCTTTCAGAGGATGATCACTAGGGCTCTACCGCAGCATAAGGAGACCGGCGCCCAAAGCCACTTCCATTCTCCCGGTTGCAGTTTTGTGAGTTGCGCCCTGCCTCTTCAGTTTTGCTGCAATCTTACATAAACATGTGCTGATCCAGTGAATATCATGTTCATATTGCCTTGTGAGATCGGTGTGGCCCGTGTATCTAGTTTTGCCAAGATTCAGTGGTTCTTTTTCTTGGCAATACCTGTAGGACACTCCCAAAAATGACTCATATGCCCTCACGACCTGCCTAAGATATCGCCATGAACTGACTAAAATGCCCCGATGACTGGCTTGATGTGAACGACTGACGCAGTTTTCTCCCCCTTTTTTCTTCAGAATGCGGGAGAGAGACCTACGGAGCGTGTGCAGAAGGGTGCTGCTGTTGGCTGTCTTTGTGGTGTCTCTCTGGGGGCAGCTGACTCTCGCGTCCTCACACAGAAGTCACATAGGTACGTCCACACAGTTACAATTGCACATCTACACGTATGTCATTGTAAAGAGCAATAAATGTGTGTGATAACTAACTGTTTAACTGTTGCTATGTAACATAATGTTATTTAACAACAGACTCTTTCATCTAAAGTATTTCCTGATCAGTATATCGGGATAAAATGTAGACGGCTTCATGTAGCTTTTTTAGCAGGTGCTCAATGCTTTTCAAATTGTTTGAGGAAGAACATCCGTTATTGGTGAGCGCAACCCTATTTGTTTCTAGGCAGCTTGCCACATAACACTATTAGGTACCAGCTATCACAGTGGAGAGGTGAGGATATTCCTAATGGTCAGTGACTAAGATAATAAAGCCTGCTGTAAGTCATACTGGTTACAGGTCATTGCTCCAACAGACCACCCTGCAAATATGAATGCAATTAGTGGGCACTCAGTAGTTGTCAGACACTTAAACAAGGAGTGGCCAATAAAGATAGGAATGACGGGTCGCTCTAGGGTCACATTTTGATCTGGAGTGTCTTTAAGCTTTGTCACTTTGAATGAGAAGCACCATAAAAACAGTACTGTACTTCAGCTGCAGGAAATCATGAACTGGGTTCAGGGGATGACAGAAATGACAGAAGTTCAGTCGAATGCAAAAGAGCTCTGTCAAGTAGGAATCTTACTTAAAATGCAGTCAGTGAAAGCATTGCCATGTTTATCGCTCAATGCCACAAGGATGATGCAAGTGAAGTTTAGTGCTTAAGGCTAGTTATTTTTGAATGCAGCAGGTAAAGTCTTGAAGGCATGTTTTGAGTTCATTTCTGGGTCGTTTTTTGTGTTTTATGTAAAAATAAAAAAACTGTAAAATATACTTTAATGAAAGTTTATTTTGGTCTGTGGTCATCTTTGAATTTAGGGACTTTATTTTGTAAAACCAATAAAAAATGTTTTCTTATAATGTACAAATTGAATGTAATTTCATGTAAGCGATAGTGAAAAAATATTGGGACTATGAAGCATTTTTTTATCCTTTCATCTATACTCCAAAGATGTTTCTATTTTAAAGCAAATAATTACTCAGAGTTTTAAGAGGGGATTCTCAGCTTTTATGTTAGAGTATTTATTTACACGAATGACAACAATAATACCAGGACAATTGACTTGACAGGTGTTTCTGGTTAGTCAAGTGCGTTCTGTCACATCATTTGTGCTGGCATACAGTAAAAGAGTCATTTGTGGCGGCACAAGAGAGCTGTCAATGTCTACCCTGGTGCCTAGGCTGTGTATTTGCCTTTGGTGTATTTGTCAACATGAGCACTAAAGAGGTGACAGTGAAACTCAAGAAAAACATTGTAAAAAATCCGAATCATAGCTAAATCCTTAGGCTGAATAAATACAACAGATTGGAAGATACTTAAAAAGTATGAGCCCATAGGTTTGTTCAGCAATCACTAACGGCCTAGCAAGTCAATGAAGACCTCAACAGTGGATGACCGAAAGATGCAAACCATAATAATGAAGATAAAAATAATTGTCAGACAGATTAGATAGAAACACCCTCCAGGCTGTAGGCATGAATGCGTTATCCGCTACTACTATGGTTTGAGCATGTCTGCCACTTGAACTCGCTCATGTGCCTTCATTGATCAGCAGCAGAATGATGACTGAAGATGGCTGCAGTACAGGCCTGGCAGATTGGCGGGTGGTGGGTCTGGTGGGTGAATGGGTTGCAGACTTCTAGCATTTACTGTGTGGAAATGATATGTGACCAAATACTAACAAAACATTTCATTTGGGCAAAGAAGATTTTCACTTCTTGTCACCTGGTCCAGGGGTCTAATCCTATTCTTCCCGTGCACATGTACTGGTCCGAATATGGCCCGCTACCGTATTTGGGAAGTGGTTCAGGTGACAGAAAAATGGTGGCACTGTTGCTTCTCTCTGACATGAATGAAACTCAAACAATTTCACCCGCCCACAGCATTAATATTTATGACCAATTTTCACCATTCACATCTTTATAGGCTTGTAGGCTCCTGTGTTTCTCAAGCCAATTAGTCCGGAGGCAATGAGGTGAACACAATCCACATTATGGTTCAATTCTTAAAGAGGGTAAATATATTGTAATGACGCAGCAATCCTAATAACCATGTCCAGATTCAGATCCTGTTAGGGAATTTTCATCTTTTTGTTTGCAACATTTTCTGAGGAATTTGTCAAATGTAAAACAGAAAATGTATAATGACATACATGACCCTTATATAAAGGGTCTGATATTGTACTGGTGTAAGTCAATCCTGTGAAACTTTATTTATTTGCAGATATTGTAATTTATAACATGTTAATGACGCATACTAATGCATGCGTAACTTTTTAAAGCTATTCATCTAAACATTATGTATAATATTACATAGAATGGAAAATTGTTTGGTCATTTTACAAATCATTGCCAGAGTGTGACAAACAACTCCACTGATATAATCTATTTGCTATTCATCAGGAAATTCCCTTTAAATGTAGCTATCCATAGCTATCCTAGAACCAACCTCAGATATCGCCTAGGTACACTTTCAATTATTTTATAAGAGCACTCACTATAGACCAGTCAGTTCTATTCCTTTTGAACAAGTTAAAGGATTAAAGGATTATGGATTAAATTAGTTTAGTTGTCAATGCACACAAAGTAAAATGTAATATATGCTTTTAACCCAACCTCTCCAAATTGAAGAGGTGCAAAGGGCCACATTGGGTGTTTCGGGAGCAATTAGGGTTTATTTGCCTTGCTCAAGGGCAGAACAGTGTATTGTTTAATTAGTTTTGGGATTTAGTCTAGCAACCATTAGACTGAAATGCTAGACAGTAATGGGATTTATGACATCTAGTTTCTGTGTGGCAATTTAAAAAAACGTAATAGTCTTTGCTTTAGTAATTTGACCATGTCAATAAAGAAAGGAATAAGAATTCAGAGAAAAACAATTTGTGTTTACAGCTTCTCTCTGATCCCTTAAAAACAACAACAGACATTTACACCTTTAGGTGAAGTGTGAACCTTAAGTTCCGAGTGATTTCAGTGACAAAGAGAGGGTGCAGAATCTCAAGGCTATCGGGTAGAAGCTGTGACTTCACATTAAAATAATGAGCTCATTATTTCAGAAGGCAACTAACGACAGCCAGCCGAAGAGGCGTTTGACAAAACAACAACAATAGAACACAAATACTGATGGGAGACGGAATGAAACCCCAGGCTAGTATAGACAGGAAATAGAGAAGTCAGACTCCGTATGGACCTGAAGTTTAAAATGTTTTCATGATAAGGACTCTGAGCATATTCAATTTGAGTCTTCAATGAGTAAAATTGTCTAGCGTGGAAAAAAGAAGCAAGTCTACTGTTATCCAAGTGCCATGTACAGACATTCTCCGTAGCAGTTGGTGTACCATTAGTAGTGCATGTGATTGATTTGGAGGAGACAGCCAGACCACAAAGCCACTCAACAGCCCCAGGAAGTGGACTAGTTGCCAGCCACTGGTCTCTGCGGGCAGGGCCAACTCTGAGGTAATCACACGGCAGGTCCCGCAGCTACAAAGGTCAAACCAAGGTGTGCCCAATAAACAAACCTCTTTAGCCCTTCTGTTTATTGAGGTAGGGGCCTTGCCAGAGCAATTGAACCTTTCACCGTAACCCGATGAAAGCACAGCCGAGCGCGGTAATAAGACTACAACCCCCAGAGCACCATCCACATTCATTAGCTAGTCAAGAGAGAGAGCGGGGGAGAGAGAACAAGAGAAGGGAGTGGAGGAGGAATAGGGAAAATTGAAGAGTGGGAGGTTGTGGGAGAAATCAGTTACTTTTATGTGATCTGTACAATTTAGATTCATGAAATCGAGAATTCAAAAGCAAGCCCGAATCACCTGCCAAACATGAATCCCGTCTTTCAATGGCTGTGGTTTAAAAAAGACCAATACTCGATGCGTTGAGCAATTTGATTTAATTCTCGTTTAAAGTACAGCGATTGTGTACATTCTGATTTGTTGGCCCGTCAGATGCTGGAATGCAGTAGGAAGGAAGACGGTGTGAAAGCATGTTGGCCAAAATGGCTGCGTGATGCAGTGTGACAATCTCTGCCTTTCTGCTGAGAAAGTACTCTGAACAGAGCAATTGCTGGTCATAGACACGCAGTGGTGAATACTGAACCATACCCGCACCAACGTTTCACTAACATTACATTAGACTTTGACGAAGGTTATGTGTTTAAGTAATGTGTATACGTTGCTATGTGTAGAAATTGTGCTGTCATTCCTCTTGAATTCCAGCGCAATGTTTGTGTATGTTCACATGTTGAGTACTTCATAAACCTGGAGGATCCTTCTCATGTAGATTCACGCTCCATGGCGTGTGCATTATGATTTTAGTCATTCATTTACTGTTCTCTTGTATCACGAGGAGACAGTCCCTTTAAAGACCGGAGAATTCATTCAGTGGTCCGTTGATGACGGTGGATTGGAATCTCATGTCTTTTTCAGTGGGATTTTTGAGCACAGGATTTTCTTGCCAGGAAGCTCCTGCCGTTCCTATCACTCACTGTAGTGTAGCCTTACACAACCAGCCACACAGCTGTCGGGTAACCAACGAGTAATTAACGAGAATCTGACATCCGCGCAACAACCGCCGTCTACCCATTTCAACCACCTTCAGAATCCGGCGTTAAACCCAGAAACAGTTGATTATTACCGCAACAAGACATTCTTCACTAACACTGACATGTGTACCCCTCTGAAAATGACAGTCACGCCATACCGATCATGAGCTATTGGTACGTACAGGCTAACCACTGAGAAGTTCCTCAATAAACTGGATGCTATTTACCGACCTGCCATCCAATTTGTCACCACATCCCCCTTCAGCACTCATCTCTGTGACCTTTACAATCTGTTCAACTGGCATTCGCTGCATGCGGTATACAAAGCCAGCTAACCTCCAAAAGCTCTGGTTAATATCTTACGCTGGTCACTCCTAAAACCCCAACTACTTCCTTTGCCCATAAAAAAGGACTACTGATTAAGGCCCTACCTCATCACAGCAACTCTGTGGACATGGGAGAAATAGATTTTGATAGAGAAATAGATCTTCAAGAAGCACATCCAATGTCGCTAGGCTTGTGATCAAGGTGTTCACTCGACTAGGAAGTCAAGACCAAGACCTCACATGCTGGAAGGAATAATCTGGCGCAAGGTAGCCATGAGTCGACTAAGTCAGACAACTGTGATGGACTACCGCTGTACCATTCGAACAATAACAAACTAACCAACCTGCTATCTCAGGGTTGGGCAAACTTTTCTGTTCGGAGGCCACATCAGGATTTTGAAATGAAGGGCCACGTTTGTTTTATAATTTGTTAAATATAAATGATTTGCGGGCAAGAAAAGGCCTGTAATTAAACCATTTATACAGTAAGTCCATTGTAATTCTAAATACACTGAACAAAATTATAAATGCAACACTTTTGTTTTTGCTACCATTTATCATGAGCTGAACTCAAAGATCTCAGACATTCTCTATGTACCCAAAAGACCTATTTCTCTCAAATATTGATCACAAATCTGTCTAAATCTTTGTTAGTGAGCACTTATCCTTTGCTGAGATAATCCATCTACCTCACAGGTGTGACATATCAAGATGCTGATCAGACAGCATGAGTATTGCGCAGGTGCCTTAGGCTGGCCACAATAAAAGTCCACTCAAACATTTGCAGTTTCACTGTATTGGGGGGTCTGGGGGGTCCGAAAACCAGTCAGTATCAGGTGTGACCACCATTTGTCTCACACCGCGCAACATATCTCCTTCGCATAGAGTTGTTCAGGTTGTTGATTTTGGCCTGTGGAATACTGGTCCTCTCTTCAATGGCTGTCTGAAGTTGCTGGATATTGGCAGGACCTGGAACATGCTGTTGTATATGCCAATCCAGAGCATCCCAAACATGCTCAATGGGGGACATGTCTGGTGAGTATGCTGGCCATGCAAGAACTGGGATGTTTTCAGCTTCCAGGAATTGTGTACAGATCCTTGCAACATGGGGCTGTGCATTATCATGCTGCAACATGAGGTGATGGTCGTGGATGAATGGGACAACAATGGGCCTCAGGATCTCATCACGTAACCACTGTGCATTCAAAATGCTATAAAAAAATGCACCTGTGCTCATTGTCCATAACACATGACTGCCCATACTATAACCCCACCGCCACCATGGGCCATTTGATCCACAACATTGACATCAGCAAACCACACATCCGCAAAACCGGGATTCATCCGTGAAGAAAACACATCTCCAAAGTGCCAGACGCCATGGAAAGTGTTGCGTTTCTAATTTTGTTCAGTGTAGTTAAAATCCAGATTCGTATGTGTAAGACCGGGCTGGTGAGTTATTTTGTACTTCCCCTCAAAACAACTTAATTACCTACCACGGATCGGATGCAGTTGGCTCCAGGGCCAGATGGAATTGGCCCACGGGCCTTAGTTTGCCCACTTCTGTGCTATCTGATCAGGGCTTACCTGCTGAGCATTAATTTAAAAAAAAAGCATTTCTGTACATAGTGTAATATAATCTTTATGTTTATTTCCCTTGTACAAAGTGTTTATTTGTTATCATATTTCATATTTATGTGGATCTGTGTGCTGTAATGTCTGCTTGCAACTGTTTTTGCCTTTAGCCAGGTGATCATTGAAAATTTGAATTTGTTTCTCAATTGACATACCTCGTTAAATAATGGTTAAATAAAATCCCTTACTGAGAAAGGTCACATTGACAGGAGCTTTAACCAAGCACAGATATTTGGACATAAATATTTGTGCTGGGCTATTCTTATAAGTTTCTGTGGACCGGCTATGACTCATCGCTTTGCCCGTCTTTAGACCTATGTCTGTTTGGAATAGAAACCAAATCTTTTTTTAATTTAAAGTCAGATATTGACTATGACATTCCATGTTAAAACCACCCAAAACCTTTTCCTGCCTACAGCTTTTTCATTTCAATCCCCAAATGAAACAGTCAATGTAATGCATTTCCTGTTTCCTATCCCCTGGAAAGGGCTACTGTACCTTCTAACAGTGAGATATTGATATCAGATCAGTTCTGATTGACTGACTGATGTCTGCAACCTGCATTCGACTCTTTGCTCTGTGTGCAATGTGGTCCTTTGTGGAGCCTTGTAGATTTGTAATGGTGAACATCAAGCGGCCTACAGCCAAAGCTGGGCAGACAGAACCTCATAGCTCTGGGACTAGTGCTGACATTCTGCTGGGCAGCGGGCGGCCGGTGGGCTGCCGGTGGCGGGCAGAGCAGGTCACGTCCTCCCCAGGGACAGGGCTGGACATGGTGAAGAAGACAGAGCTGTTTGGCGTGTGTGTGTGGTACATGGCGATGGATCCGGTGACATTTTAGAGAGCAGGTGGATGACACAATCAGGACAGGAGACGCAGCTGCCGAGGAGATGGAAGAGATGAAATGTGAGGCCTATTTAAAATGCACTGTTGGGTGACAGACATGGTGTCAGGGGGCTCTATCTCCTAGTGGCAGACTGGTCAAATTAGAAAAGCCTCATTTACTTAATTTCCCGAGGTAAAATCCTCATCTAAACTTTGTCACTTCCTGGTTTGCTTGCGGGGTGATGACATTAGCAGTCGGGATTTCCGTTGTACAAAGGAAGGAATCAAATTCTCAGATTTGACCTGTGATAAATTTTCGCACACAAACTTGAAATCACCACTGCAGTTTAAACGCCACCCCAGCCTAAATTTATTCTGTATACTCAATGACAACCCCGACCAGGAACTACAGCTAGTCGTAATCGCATAATAATATGTGAGCCATGACAGATTCTTGCTGTTTACACACTGAATGGAACTATGAGAGGTAGAAAAGCCTCAGCCTGTCACAATATAGACCACTTTGAATGGCAATTGGAAATATGAGCAAAGAGGTTGAGGTGGAGGCAAGTATTTTGGTAGCTTCCCATGACAAATATATAACCAGAAAGTCGTTGGGAGTGTGCTAAATCAACACAATTCAAGCCAGCCAAGTCTATAGTGATATTTACTCTTTCACACAGTGTGGAAATGACCCATAACCTTTTCCTGCCTACAGCGTTTCCATTTTAATCCCCCAAAATTAAGCAGTTAATGTAATGCATGCGAAGGATGCGTATGAATATTGGAATGCAAATGAATGATCTTCCATGGATAAGGGATGTTCTAATATTACTCTGGGCACAGCCCTCAACCGTGGCATATTAACCATACACCACAAACCCAGAGGTGCCTTATTGCTATTTTAAACAATTTACCAACAAGAACAGTTTTTTAAACAATGCTGTTTATATAATTGAAAATCTTCAAGTAGAAACCAAATCCTTATCATCCTTATCAGGAATGGATACAATTCTCAATGGCAGCAACATGCCGTCTGAATAACACTAGGATGAACACTCTCTCTAAATGCATGGCTCTGGTTAAGTGGGGTATAATATAACTCAGCAAAAACTGAGGTGAGATAGTTGGACATTTGATGCACTATTTGTGTAAGAGGTAGACATTTGGAATTGAATATCCCATATGCAGCCTAAAGTATGCTGTTGTTCTTCCGCTGTGCTTTGCGAGATGAACATTGCCTTATAACTTGAATAATTGATCATGCAAACGGGTGAGTCATGAGAGGAGCAGGTTAGCTTGAAAGTGAACATTATCTGAAAAAGCGGTGTTCGACTCGCATGCAAGACGACTATCGCACAAGAGCGGTTACAGCTGTACTTAACAGGAGTTGAGTGTGGTTTGATTCGATAACCTGTTAGGAGGGAGTATCTCTGAATGATCTCAAATGATTGCGCTTGCAGGAACCTGCTGCGGCCCAGCGGTTCCTATCACTCTCTCCTCTCCTACTCCATTTATAGTTCCGATGGAAGGCTATTATCTCGCACCACACTGAAAGCTAGTCGCTTGCCGTTATCGCTAACTACCCTGAAACTCAAAAGAAACCTGGTGTGTTTTTGGATGTTGATAGAAATGTGATGGTAATGATTTGCAATGATGATCAATGCAATTAGGGAAGAAGTGCTAACAGCGCAGCAGTAATTGGGTCTGCACAAGGAGCCTGTCCGCACCCAGCAATTAGACCCCCTTTTAAGTTCAGTCAATTTTCTTGTTGTTAACTGGAAACGCTTGGTTGAGGCTGAGTACCCAGGATATCACCTTCCTATTGGCCACAGTCCCATTCTTTTACACTTCTCCAGGGATTTTAATGTTGTGGAACATCTTAACACTTCAAATAATTCAGAGCCATATATATGCCAATGTAGGCCATTATATACAATAAAGATTATGTGGTCGTAATCTGCCAAAGTGGGGATTATGGCTCTAAACACGTTCCGTCTTATTGGATCTAGCTGGGAGGGTACAAAGTTTTACAAACCAGTTGGTATGTATACCTATGTATAGTATTTCCAGTAATTATAGGGCAAAGATAATGAGTTATTGCAGGGCTTCCCAATCTTTCTTTCACCCCGGACCGGAGCAGTCACATAAATATTTTTACGGCATGGCAACCAATGTGTGTGCTGCTCTTGACTGAAAACTACCGCAGGTTCTGCTATTTCTTTGGAATTTATAGAGAACAGCGCAGTATAGCAATGTAAATATAATTCCTACGTAAATAGAAAACTTTACATTGGAGTGTCTCAAATTGATTTCAAGCATACATCGGATCTCTGTAGGCTAAAGAAACCACGTTCCTTGCAGGCTGACGACACACTGGGCTTTTGTTATTAGCAACGTTATTTGACCAAAACTATTTACTCACCTCACTCCTGTTCAAACTTCTCATGAAAGTCATAGTAGGTGTGCTATTAATATTGCATATGCATGAAGTCCATGTAAGCTTTCTTCAGTAACTACATGAGGTTAGCCTGGCTACTTTTGCAATCTCAGAGACGTGATTGGCATTGCGACCATCCAATCAGCAGGTGTTATGGGTGTGAACTTATACAAAGATGCTTTAGTGAGTCAGTGATGTCAACTGGCTGACACGCTCGGTTATTCTGAGTTACTGGTATTTCATTACCCATCTTGCGCACTAGAGGAGAAAATATTTGTGTTCATGTCAAGGTCTGGAGGCAGCAAACGCTCTGCGGTCCAGTACTGGTCCAAGGCCCAGTGTTTGGGAAAAGCTGAGTTGGTTATTATATTGGAAAACTTTCTACAATTGCTCATTAAGATTAATGTTTTCAAAGAGTGAGAATAACATTTGGGAGAGTTATGGCGGAACCATGAATATTTGACAGCAAATGTGGTGGGGGATGATTGGCTCAAATTGCTTCATGGTGAGCCATGATTGGCTCGTACCACTTTCCAGAGAACGCTTTATTTCTAAGGTCTATTCAGTGTAAAGTAGCTGTTAATGGGGTTCTAAATTCATGCAAAATATATTTTCTATTCCCTCTGGGAAATGGCAAGATGTTTATGTTGTTTATGGGCTCATTATTGTGATTATGCTTTATTCCCTCCCACAGGAATGTTTTCACATAGCCTAGCATTTGAGTGTTTTGGCACAATCTCAACATGGCAAAGAATGTCAGGCAAGTTGAATGTCCTCTTTTAAAACGCTAATTCCCATGCTGTTATTACTATTGCAGATTGACGGCCCTCCATCATAAATAAAGACATTTGCTTAAATAACTGTCCTTTGAAACCTCTTTTCCATGAAAGTGCAGTTAGATAATATAAATCCTTTCAGACATTTACGAGGGCTCATTCCCAGCCAAGCAACATTGAACAGGGTTTTCAGTGAGTGAATCCCCCCAGCAACTG
>JACXGJ010003738.1:5000-51147 GCA_016801105.1 Esox niger | reverse complement strand
GAGGGGGCTAAGACGTGAGGGGGCTAAGACGTGAGGGTGCTAAGACGGGAGGGGGCTAAGACGGGAGGGGGCTAAGACCATCTTAACGTATTTGAATTCCCAGCATAAATTTCAGCAAGGATTTCAAAAATGTTTTAATGGTTTCCACCTTAATTAAGGTGGTAGCTAGATTGAATTAGTTCAGGGTAACATTTTGCAACTTCTATCCCCAGTAACTTCAAGCCTCAGTAACTTCCACCCCCAGTAACCTTTATCTCCTGTAACCTCATTCCCGATTACTTTATTACCGAGTAACATCAATCAAGATTTACATCAGTCCCCTGGTACATTTCAAACCTTAATAATGTAGATATTCAAACCAAATGGGGTTGTATCAATCGTGCATCTACGTCGGTATTAGTTCCATGTTATCCAATTGAATCTGTAGGAAAGTGATGGACCAACAATCTATGATTTGGATCAATTAAATGCAGGACCATTCAACACTGTTGAAGGCCTTTTACACATCAAGATCTACAACGAGAAGGTCCATGTAAGATAACCTTAGTGATTATACAGACATGGTGGGTTTAGCTCACTATGCAGTCCACTGAGGGAACATTAGACTTTGGGTCCAGTGCCTGGCTGTTCAGTGAGTCACTGTTGGATGTCAGGTTGTGTCGCCTCAGTTTCTCTGCCTTTATCTCTACCTACTCAGAACACCTTTATCGCTTCAAGTTCTAAAAGTTAGAAAACGGTTGAGTATATATGAAGAGGAACAAACTATTTCCTGTAGCTATAACGTGTTTGATTTTTAGTAGCTGCATGGTCGCTGCGATGTTACAGCATCATGGAGTGATCACGCTTTGAATGAAAATCATTCTTCTATTGAAATAACGAAAAACAATTTGATTGTTTCCTTCACATAGCTGACAGTGCAAACAGTACACCACAGTAACACTTGTCAAAGCCCTTGGCATCTTTTTTTGCCAAAGCAACAGCGGGTATAAACTCCCACCACAGGTTAAATCAATCTGTTTTCTTATCTATGTTCCTGTTGAGGTGACAGACAGGCAGAATCAGCTTTCTCTTTTATGGGGGGAGGTCAGAGGTCATAGAAATGTATAATCCCTTTATAAACCCCTTTCCTTGCTGAAGTAGAGTAGGCCTCAGAAAGGTCATCTGTGTCGAGGAGCGAAGGCCCTTACCTTCATACCGCCAGCCACATATTTCGCTGCTCTATTCAGTCTTACCTTGCGAAGCACTGCTGGCTTATCGCACTGGAATTGGCTCAACGCCATGAATGCAGGAGGAGCTGCAGATGAATGTTTGAATGGAGCTGAGTCTGAATGCCTTCTCTCGATCAATTTCTCTCTCTCTGAGTTACTCTCTCGCTCTCTCCATTCTCACTCTCTCCATTCTCACTCTCTCCATTATCACATTCTCTATCGCCCACTCTCTTTCTCTCAGTTCTGGGAATTGAATCACTTCTCTATGTTCAATGTCTTTTAAAAATGACCTGAATAAAGAGTGTCTCACTGAAAGGGTTCATGGCCCTTTGTACAGGGCAAGGACAGGAACACACTTTGTCCAGCCTACATTGTGCATGTCCAGGTAAAAATTATGGAAACATACATTGAGTATGCAATAAAAGTAGAAATGACGGCAACTTATGTCATGGTAAAAATTTGGGAAACTTATATTGTATTCTGTATGTCAAGGTTAAGCATTTGGGATCTTAAATTGTAAATGTCAAGGTGAAATGATGGAAACATATGTTGTAAATGTCAAGGGGAAAATTAGGGAAACTTAAGGCTGATTATGTATCTGTTGTTTATGGCACTTTCTTTTGAATGCTGGGTTAGGCTTTTCAGTAATCTTATTTAGTATTTTGAGTGCTGCGAACAACAGATGTAATTCATATTTTGTATTCTGTGGATCAATGAAATTAAATAGGATGACTGATTAGCTATTTATTTTTCCTAATACAATGGGTCCCACAGTTATGTCATTGGTGTTACCACCTTGACATAACAAATCACTAATTACAAAGAAATACTTTCACCGTGATCATTCTCTACAGTTGCAATAATTGGTGGTGGGATCTAGCGAATCTTAGCAAATCTCTCTTTTTTAGAATGCGATACAGTTGATTTGACAATTGGTGGTAGTCAAATGGAGATGTTGCCAAATAATAAAATATCTGCCAAAAGGTTAAGCATAGGTATTGTTGAAATCATCATTTAAAAATCATACCAAAAACATGAAACATAAGAAACACCCTTTTACGATGACTGACTAATCTTTTTTGCTTGTACGAATGTAGTTTTACAGTTATAAAATATAACATCACAATCTGGAGTTTTGGTGGTTTCATCTTACCCTCCCCAAAAACGTAACAAACCTTCCATCAGGAGTGCTAATGTAAACCTGCCTGAAGTTGAAAGAATCGAAAATGTTGGTTTACATATTCAATTATTCTTCGTTATTTATTATAAACATGCTCCAAATTCAACCAAAATAGTCTTGTTTGTGATTTGTTTGTGTTAAAAGTTCCATTTGTTCCGGCATCTGTGTTTTAAATATTAGAAATGTAATTGTAGGTGATAACGTTACTGTCATGGACAACTCAGCATAGGCAGAAGTGGTGCAGACCCAGACTCAGAGCAACAGGCAGATTTATTAAAGGGTTTGGGCAAGAAATCGTGGTCTGGCAGGCAAATGGTTGAAACACAGTAAACCAATACAGGTGGGCAATTGTACCGAAAACACTAGGCAGGCGGGTATTCGGAAAGGCAAGCAGGTAGTCAAAAACGGCAGGAAAAATACTAGGCAGGCAGAATAGTCAAAAGGGTAAGCTAGAGTCAGTACACTGAAAGGCGATAACTGAACAGTCTAAACTGTCTTAGTTTGCTAAGCGACAAATAACAATACCTCACAATGAGGGAACAGAACTAAACAGACAAAGTAAGGAATGCTAATTGGGAACAGGTGTGACACATGTGGGGCTAACAACAAAGGACACAAGCTACTTTCTGGATAATAGAAAATATAAAAACAGAAACCAAAATACAAGAACACAGAAAACACAAAAAGAAAAACAACTGAACAGGCAGACATGGAACCTCACAGTTATCAGCCCCCCAACCTGCTCCAAACGGACTCAAAATCGAGTCAATCGTTTATGTTCCATTTGTGCTGGTCAAAGTTTTGTTTGTGCTGCTGTCATTTTTTTTTTTTTATAATCAAAGGAAAACATTGTCAGCCAAGCACAACATCATTGCCTCCACTCTTGGCTATCTAGTGAAAGTGACAGCTTTTTGCTTCACAATCAAAACATATTTGGGGGAAGACAACTTTTCTATAGTCTAAAATATGTCAACTGGACAGTTAGTTGTGTAGTTAGCCATGGCAGTGTCCACATATGAATTATATTGGAAGAGACGAAAGAGAACACCCAACTAGTTAGTTGACCACACTGCTAAATGCTGCAACATTTTCAATTACAAGACTGAGCAAGCAACCATTCGATGTGCTACTGTAGACTATCACGTTATCACCACAGGGTGTCATCTAAAAGATATTACCAAAATTCCACTACATCAAATGCAGAAAATACCAAAATTCCACTACATCAAATGCAGAAAATACCAAATAAACATCTGCAGTTTATTTGTTACTCACCACATCATCATTACTGCCTTTAAACCGTAAGGACGTTTCCAACGTCATATCACCAAAATGTAAAAAAAATCAATGCATTTTGAGCAAAGAAATAAATAAAACAAAAAAAGTCAAATGATATACCTTTCTTCTGTTTTCTTATTAATGACAACATACATGGGAATACAGTAACAGGTTTTTATTAGGTATATTTTGTGATATTTATAATTGTTAAATAAACACTGCCATCCATGGCTGCTACAGTAACCTAAAGGAATGTCATTGATGGCTGCTAACATTTAATATAACTTGAATACACTTTTGACACCCTTTTTTCACTTTGTGGCGTGTCCCTCTTCTGACCACTATCAGTAGGTACTCACCATTGCTGACTGGGAGCGCCCCACAAGCCTTGCCATTTCAGTGATGCCCAGTCGTTTGGCCATAAAAATGTGGCCTTTGACAAAGTCGCTCAAGCCTTTGTCAAAGTTGCTCAAGAATCACCTCACAAAGCTTGGTGCCTTTACGAGTTTTTCAGTTTCCATTGTTGTTAGAGGCCAGTTAGAACCATTCAAAACCCATCCGAATAACATCACAACAATCTATAAAGGTGTGCACAATCTATAATTGAAAACAAATAAATATATGTTCATGATGGCTAGCTAGTTAGCGCTTTGAGATAGTAGCATTCATTGTAAAGTCACCTGCTCTGAGGCCTTGAAGCCCAGTTTTGGGCCAGGTGACAAACAGAAGTGACCTTTATCCTGGATCAGATGGTCGCCTTGAGTCAAAGTTCATTGAGTATAGTTCATTGAGTATATATGTTAAATGCCTAGCTAGCTAGAGCTACATGCTAAGACCTAATACAATAGTTGTTAGCCTTGCTCTGTGATTACCAGTTTTTGCAAGGCCAAAGGTAATGGTGCATGGTGGGTGACATTTATTGATATATTCCTGGTTCATGCTCAGGTTAGGGCAATTTGAAGGACGGAGAGAAAATGTTATGTTCAGAAGTATAACTGGAGATGTGTTCAGGTAACACTGTCAAGTAAAATGGACACTTTTGCTGCAATCATAAAACTTTTCTCTCTAGCTCATATGAGTCACTAGACATTATTCATCTCTCCATTGAAAAACCTGCTTGCTATTTTAGTGCCAACGTGTGACTGCAATGACACCTGCATAATCTCATCTCATCTGGTGGCGGTGGCCGCTACCATCAGGTAATGCCAGACAACCAATCACTTACCAGACAGCTCTCACTTCAAATCCCGATCAAATGGCATTTGACAGGGATGTACTTGTTTACTAAAGCAAACCTCAACACCTCTCATTCCATGTTAGCCTCAGTATGTTGTAAAACCTGATTCCATTGCCACTGGAGATGTACAGCAGTGGTGCTCATTCTAGATGTCTTTCGCTCTGTCCTTTAGCTGCCTGTTACCGTGGCCTTTCCCAGCCTCCGTAAGGTTTTTACTTGGGCTAAGAACCTCCGCTATCTCCCCAGTCCAAATACCTAGTTCAATATAGGACATTTGTACTTGTCTACTTTTTTGGTCTCCACAAGAAAATGCCTCTGCCGCTCAATTAATTTCCTAGACGAGACCTGTGTCGAGTCCCAAAGCATCACCAGCACAACATTTCTGACCTACTTCAAACACAAAAAAGTCCACTTATTCTCCTTAGCTACCTCTCAGCCTTGATTGAATGTGCTGCGAGTATATTCCTGGGAATGTGAGCAGCACCGATCTCACCCTATACAGTTGAGACCTTAGCCCCCTCAGCCTCAAGATGCATCCCTGGCTCTTCTATCCATACTGCACGGTGTATCACTCCACACACGCTTTCTTTACACAGGCTTCCACTTTCTTACCTGTAGACCTGTTATTAGCATCTGGCTGATGACACTGGGGTCTGTTCCACGGGGTGTCAAGTTAAGCAGAGAGGCGTGAACAAGTCCCTCTCAGCCTTGAGCACATAATTAGCAGAAGCCATCATCACATTCAAACCCTCAATAAATGATGATTCTAATCACTCCCAGTCATATCCTACAATTAGCAAACACCTGAAGCTAGCATAAATATTGGTTTTTATTAGAGGAATGAACACACTGGGCAAAGGCATGCGTCTGAACACTGCATTAGACTTTGTGCAACCACTTCCTCCAACTCAACATCAATCCGTAATTGTAGCCTCATTAGGTAAGAAATCCAAGGTGTAGGGACTGAGAGACATTATGTTGTAATTTCCAGACGAACCATTGCAAAATACACGCTGTCTAGTCTAATGTGCTTGTGGGGAAGATAAGAGACCAGGCCAGGGCAGTTAGCTGTCAATTAGAAATGAGGGAGTTGGCTGGGAGATTACAGGTGGAAAAGCTCCATGTATCTCTACCATTTGGAAAGGTATCAGCTGCATACCTGTTTACCAACATATCTGTGAATACATTCCACTAGTATATCTTTCACAGCATTGTAATCTTGGACAAAATGTGAGCAATGAAAGTTCTTAACATTTCCAAACATCATTAACATGCTCTTTTCTCGCTCACGTGTCCTCTGGTTTACATTGAGAGTGCATCACAGGTGCAGGTGCCTTCAACCCACAATCAAACAAACAAGCCTTCACTCCTCCTGTCTCTCTTCAGTATGATGTCTTATGAAGTGGGGGACCATTGAAGAGGCAGCGAGTGGTTTACTGCTGTGATAACTCCAGTCGTCAGGCAGGGAAATGGTGGCTTGGCCGTGAGCTAGGGAGGGAGGGATGGAAAAAGGAGTAAGGGAGGATGCCGGAATGGAGGGGGTTCGATTGCAGTGAGTGAGAGAGGACTTCTGGGGGGTGTTAAACGGCTACGTCTGTCCGAGGTTTGGGGGTCACATTAAAGGCAGTGGGGGATAGTGGAGGGGACAACTGTTCCCCAGCCAGGCTGGAGAAAAAGCTGGCAAATGCTTCTGTTAAAAAGGGCTGCTCAGCCACAAACACCGCACAGTGCTGTGCTGGCTGGCTGGGATTGGTGGGTTTGGATCTGTCTTGGCAATGGTTGTAGTGACAGCTGTCTGGAAATGGTGGGAGCCCCTGAGATGTGAGATGGGAAAGAGTGGGAGCAAAACAACATGCAAAAATGAATGTGAAATTCTGTTGCCCTGTTCTCCCTATACTGTCCCCAACATATGCAGAGTAAGAAATTGGCTGCTTAGCCAAATCAACAAATTAAAAAAGGTAGTATGCGATGGATACAGTTTCTAAGTTACTAGAACCTCACTGGAACATATTTTAACTGGACAGAACAGGTTGTGACTAGATGGAACAGGTTTTAACTAGATGTAGTAGGTAATAATTGGATGGGAGAGGTTGTTATTGGATGGGACAGGTTGTTATTGGATGGGACAGGTTGTTATGGGATGGGACAGGTTTTAACTGGATGGAGTAGGTTGTAATTGGATAGGACAGGTTGTAACTAAATGTAAGAAAAGGTTTCCAATGTTTTTGGTTTTTGTACTGCAATAATGCATAAATATTTTGATCAGAATAGGATTTGTATAATTGAGAGGCATGAAAACTTGTCAATATACTCCTTTAGACTACTTGTAAATTGTGTTTATAGTCAGGGTGAAAAACTGCCTTGCAAAGTCTGATAATGGAAGTTTTCGGTTGTTACATGTACATGTATACCTTGGGAACCACACTGCTGTTCAGATTCACATGCACCTTGTACATTCATTTTGCCTTCGTTGCACATTTCGAATTGCCATAGTACTTGCATTTTTCTGTTACTATGTATGTACGCATGTCTACCCCGTGGACCTCATTGCTGCTATCTCTGCATCTCAGTTGCACATACTCCTTCAATTTGCCTCAACTGCACATTTACAATGACATTGAGAATTGGCATTTGTACCCGCATAACTATTTATTCCACTTGTAACATACTTAATACTTGTAAATGCTCTGCCCTCCTCTATTAGCCGTAATTGCACATTTAGTATTGCCATTTGTACAGCATTTGCCTTCATTGCACATCTATATATTCCACTTGCAATATACGTACAGGTCCGGAAGATACCACTGCACTATTTTCTTTCCATTCCAAAAAAGTTGAAATGGAAGGTTTTGAGGGTTAAAAATCAGAGTCCACGGCAAATTGAACGCTACTGTTTCTCACTCAAAACTTTTCTACATTTTTGGAAAGGAAAGAAAAAGGTCCAGTGGTCTCTTTTTTTCAGAGCTGTATACTTAATACTTGTACATTTATGCATTCTTCTGTTTGTACTTCTGGTTAGATGCTAAGGGCATTTTGTGGTACTGTACTTGTTCGATGACAATCAAGTAGAATCTAGATCATAATAATTCCATCATCTTTAAAAGATTGAGGTTCACATATCTAAACTTATATGTGGGAATTTTGTACTATTGAGATCACAATCATAACTCTATTACATATTGTACATTTTAAACAACTGTTCCAGTCAGGAAATAATCTAGTATTGAAAGTTTTGTTCTCTTTTATTGCACCAGACTGTGAAGTTTTCAAAATATATTGACATATATTTTGAAAACATATATTTTTAATATGTGCCTATATATTTTTGATCATATACTAATATATGTGTTATATGTATTACTAATGTATGACCAAATATTTCATACATATATATACATATTCGATTTTGGCCGTTCAAATATGTTTTAATATGTCTTAAATAGGTGTAAATAAAGCTCCGAAAAAAATTAAGAGAACACTGCACCTTTTTCTTTTAAATTTGCAGTGGTCTCTTAATTTGAACCCCTTAGTCCTTAACTCAAACCTTTTCGACTTTTTTGGAAAGGAAAGAAAATGGTTTATGTTTCCCGAGCTGTATATTTACATAAATGACAAAATGATAGTTGGTATGCATTTAGCATTTACATCTAACTGATATATTTCCGTATTTGTATTTGTTCCTGTCTTGTGTTTATTATGTTATCTAGCTGTTTCTTTAAAGTACTTCTACAGAAAGGAATGGCATTTATGATACTGTGTTAAAATGTGTGCATATTGTTTTCATAATGAGTCTTTTTTTAAATGTAAACTTGGAGTGGTTCATTATATTGAAACTGAAAAGGTGGTATATGCTGCTTGACAGTGACTACATTTAAAACGTTGGTGTAATTACTAAACATTTATCATTATATTTTGACTCAATGGCAATTATATAATACTATGAATAAAGGTCCTTATAAAATTAAGATGACTGATCCTAACCAGATGTTTCTTTACCTGCTTTTACATTGTATTTAAATAGAAATGTATTGATTAAATACATACTGTACAATTTACATATTGGGTCTTGTTTGTAAAAGATTATCATTTTCTTCTTACAGTAATTAATGTAATGCAATAAGGCCTAGATTGTTGGTTATGTTGGTTTTCTCCCAATTTTGTCAACGATAATTAGTTAAACACACAATAGCAAGGAGATTCTCTGGAAAATAATGAAGGTCATTTCCATGATCTCTTGATGAGAAATACTTAAAGTACTGCATATTCATATATTTAATTATCTCAACACATAATATTCAACATTAAATTATATGACATGCATTTTATTATGATGATGTGAGATGCGCAAAGTTATATATTTAATTAATATATTCAGGGCACATGTGAAAATATATGTTGAGAGATCCTCTACATGTATGTGCATATATGTCTTGCATGAGTTTTCCATTTTGGCACGGGTGGTCAGGCAGATTTATGCTTTAAAATGAGAACACATGGTTCTGGTCTCAATCCAGCTAACAACGCCAAATTACTTTAAAAGGACACACCTGTTTACTGTGATATTTCTTTAGATCAGTGCTAAAGAGGTGACAACACACTATTTGTGATTGAGTAAATAATTTGGGATATTTAACATTTGCTACCCAGCTAGCTCGCTAGTTTTGTCTCCTTTAAGACATCTTTTAGGAATTGTTTTAATTTCTGTCCATATTTTCATATTCGTATTCAGAAGTTATATATAAGTGTCCTGACATTTGTATCAGCAAGAATATAATAATAATTATAGTCATAATAGTCATTCTAATCATAATTCATGTAATCATAATGTTAAAAATCAATGTATACTAATATTTAGGATGGCAGGGTCTAGCACCCGAACAAGGGATTTTAACCCTAATGGCTTCCAGGTCATTTTAATGAGAATGTGTCTTTTTTATACATACCTGGTAAAATAGGTAAGTATAACAATGAAAATAACAATAAAATGAATAGTCATGGAAAAAAGAATTGGTGCTCTTGCTAATCGTATTTCATTTATATTGTTATATTACCTGACATAAGCTCTTATGGCAGCTTCACTATTCACTGCATCTTCTCCATAATATCCTTATGTCTTTAAACACAAGGACACATACTTAATGGCGGTAACTTTCCCCAACATCACTCTTGGCGTAGTTCTATCATGACAAGGCCTTGTTAACAACCACTATTTTACTGTGCCAATTTCCCACCACAGGTCCCCAAGGCACTTTCCCTTTCTGAAACCCAACAGAGAGAATAATAAATATCATTTTTCTTTCTACCTCCATTTTTGCTGCAATGTGTTTTTCGTGTTCTGCCCCCTGACGCCCCTCCCTTTCTGCCGGTAACTCTGGCATGCTCAGGCAGTGGGAGGATAAAACTGGGGAGAATACACAGGGTCTGCAATGCCCGACGGCTGGGACGGCCACCTCTGCTCAGGTGAACCCAGCGTTTTCCAACTCAAACCCACCATGGACCTGTTGTCGGGGAGTTCACACCAGCTACACGTGCTCACATCTTCAAAGCTCTCTCACTAACAAGTGTACACGTACGCTCGCTTCAATCAGTGCACACATGAAAATCCTTACACAGTCCACTACATGACACGCGACAGCAGCACCTCAGGTACTTGCCTCAGCCTCTGCCTGTTTCCTGCTTCAGCAGCTTCCTCTGTGAACGGCATACAGTATGTCGACTGTATCTTTGGGTGAAATATCAGGCAGGAAGGAAAGAGAGCTTTGGCAGATGTGAGGGACTGGCATGGATATAGCTCTTAGGTCTAGCTATAGGTCAATGCCTGTGTATGGAGAGAGTTTGGTTTAACCCCTATATCTTACACATCAGTTAACCTGTAAAAAATGTCTGGTCGGTTTCTTTCTGCCTGACTGTGGACTAGCAACAACAAGGCGAAAAGCAGCCGACTGTGCCAGCGGATTATGGTCCTGACTGAACATCGGGGGAATGCTCGTTCACCGCGCCAGCTGCGGCAGATGCAACTTTGTTTGTGAGGTGTGAAACGACCAGAGGAGCTGGGTGCTGAACAAAGGCTCAATGCCACCACAGAAATAGGCAAGCCAGCAAAGCAGCCAGAACGGGATAATGTGGTGATTACAGAGCTCGGATGAGGCAGACTGCCTTCTATTAAAAGCATCAAGCTCTGAGCATATTTCAATCTCCCATCAAACGCTGGAAGGCAATGAGTGAAAGAGGCTCAATCCCTCCTCTTCCACACCCTCTCAATCCCTCTCAGCACACACACACACACACACACACACACACACGCGCACGCACACAGTGAAAAACATCCCAGCATTAAAGCACAGAGAATCATGTCTTACGGTACAGTGGAGGAGGATTAATAGGCATGCTTCATTAGTTGATAATGGAGTCTCGATGCAGAAGTGGGCAGTCTTGCTTTAAGACATGTGATCGAGCTCTCCCTCTCTCTCCCTGGCTGGGCTGTATTGTAACACACACACACACACTATTTAGTGCTTTAGATAGAGAGCTGAGCCTCACACACAATCAGCGCAGCTTCTCAATGGGGCGACGGAGCCAAGAGGAGACAGGACTGTCGTTCCGCTGGAGCCGATCTCTGCCCGTGTGTGAGAAGTGAGGAGTCAAAATAACTCCCTGATATCACGACAAGGGCTTCACCCTAACAGGAGTAAGGAGAGAGAGAATAGGAAGGAGTCAGAAAACAAAGGAGATGCTGTCTGTAGCGATATAAAAGTGGCATGAGCAGCTTTCTGTCCGGTACATGTAAATCCAGGTTAGTTTGTGCCAGCGTGTGGTAGCTGTGAGCTGAGAGGTTTTCCCGGAGACTGCACTCCTAGGATTTCAGACGGACCGAAAGAGTCGAGGGGAGCCAAAGGAGTTTCCAAAAACACCAGTTTCTCACCCAGGCACCTTGCAGCACTGTGCTCATTTACACCTGGAACTTTGTTGGGATTCCCTGGCAACCCAGACTATGGATGGATTTAAGACCGCTGTGTAAGTCTGTTGGACAGACGGTGATTCTGACAGGAGGGATCCCTTTCTTCTGACCAGACAGACCCCTCAGGTAAGGGTTAGACTATCCTTGGGGGGCTGTTTACGCTTTGTGATCAGATTTTGTGCCTTTGGAAAATATGCTTTGGATACAACAAGTCTGGTTATGGAGCTGTTTTAATAAAAGGCAAAATGTCATATTTTCAAGAAGACACCCAGGAGTTTCTGTATTAAAGACAGGTATGAGCTGTGAGCAGCAGACCTGCACAGCATGTCACAAATCTTGCATGTGTGTTGGATTGGATTGAAAAAAAATATCCTGTATGCTTTAGAAACATTCTTTTCTTGGACATCCCAGAAATCTTCTGTTTACTGGTGTGCTCAAAGTTCCAGGCAGTTCTAAGTAGGGCAACCATGTCAGTCTTTCACTACCTATGGAAGCCGTGGAGAATGCAACATTCAGATGTTCAAGTATAGACCCAATTGCTTTTTAATCTATTATAGTCATACATTTTATGGCGCAAAAACATTTTCCTCCTAAACTGAAATGTAAAATGTAAACATTTAATGTAGCCTATATCAGATATATTGCGCTGACATGGTTATTATAAACTATATCGTGTCAAATGCATTTATTTCCCATAATGATTTTGTAAGGAAGGTTAAATATCTGAAGAAAAAATATATTGTGCGAGACGCTGCGCAGGTGGTTCCGGGCAGGAGGCATTGCGCTCGTGTTCAGTCTGAATTGACAGGACATAGAATGCTCATAGAAAAATGAACCATCCGTGGTTACCGATTTGGAAATCCACTACCATAAGTGAGATATAAATGCATTGTCTAATGTGACCATAAAGCCGAGAACCAAACGGCTTCTTAAATAGAGGCGCAAATGACCAGTCCTGAATGAAATGCACTATGCCTCTTTACTAATCGAAACCCATAGGAATGTGAATATAGTGATTTGCTTGTTTTACAGATTGTCTGATATGGTGATGCATTTTCATGGGGAAGTACCTTCCATTAACTTTTTCATTTCCATTAAAATGTATAAGCATGCCCGCGTGGTCCAGCATTTTCTGTGCCCCCTCCATCCACATTCGCTCCTGCTGTCGATCAGGACAGCATTGTTTCTTTGACATGAATACGAGCCGACAGTCTGAGTTGCTCAGAGATCAACGGAAAGGAGGGCAGGACGAAAAGAACAGATTCTTCTCACCTTACCATTTTTCTGGGTAAATTAAGTTTTGTTCAGGAAGACGGCAGCTTGCCAGATAGAAACAGCGCGGTAAAAAGCATTCCCATGGGGATAGTTCACATTTCCACAAAATTACGGATTATAGGCCTAGCCCTTGACGCGGATTTGCAGAAAAGCAGATTACAAAGTGCCGTTAATCATTATATGCTTAATTTCTGCGTGTTGAATATTCAGTAGTATTTTCCCCTCAATGTCATTTGAGGGTAGTATTTTCCTCAAATCGACATGGGATCAAAAGTTGCTAAACAGTTATAGAGAGCCAGTGTTTTGTTTTCAGGCATCAGAATCTGATTAAATAGTTTTTATCATTTAGAAATAAATAATCCTTATTCAGAATAGTATCTCTGAATTGTTCTTAAACAGGAAAGCATTTATCAAATTTTATAGGCAAACTGTGGCACTTTAGGCCTAACTTCTTTCATGGCCACAGAGGTCAGATATTTAATTTTACATCAAAGTTATCCATGTTCAGCAGTCAATTTAAATGACTATAAAAGCTATTAATGGATCCAGAACAAACTTCTTAAACTAAGTTGGCTATTAATGTGCAGTTTACTGACCTGAAACAGATAGATTTCTTCCAGACTAGTAGGTAACCCTGCCATTTGAATTATGCCAAACCAACTAACAGGTTTTAAGCCTATTGCACTTTTCCAAAAACATCTCAGTATTACAGCGCTAATTAGCAAGCTTAATCCTGGTTGAATTGATGAACGCTCTCCTCCAACTGTGTTGGTTCTGGCCTACATACTGGTTCAGTAAGCAGCATGATAAGAAGCGTAGCAGCTGGCTGGGATGTGCTTTGAAGCACATGTCCCGATCTTTGAATCTCCAGAGCATTCTGTGAGTTTCTAAGACTAAGCAAGGCATCCCGAATTCGACACCATGAAATCAAGAAAAACAATGTAAATAGAATACAGCTTTTGTATAATGATTAGCGGACAATGAAAAAACAGGTGCATGGGCATACCTCTAAAACACTATGGTGACTTGTAGCTAGAAAACGAGAGAATGTTATAGCACTAGGGAGAAGAAACTGGATTCATAAAATCATATGTCCTAATGAAGACCAATACGACCTGATCCAGGTTCAGGGCTGCACTGCAGGATAGAAAGACAATAGTGATTATGGACCATGTCCATGAGCATGTCTCGGAGTGAAGCTGAGAGGAGGTAATACCACCCGGAGGCGATGAGTTATTAGTCACTGTGAGGGAGGATGATATGGGGGACTCAGTGTTGGCTGGTGGGCGGAGATATCCAAGGACATTGCAATATCTGGAGTGGAATGAATGGTAAGTTATCAAAACCATAACAACCATGTGTTTGATACATCCATTTTATTCCAGCCGTTTGGATGAGCCTGTCATCTTCTGTCTTCGCCCTCCAGCCTTCTCTGGTGGGTCCATATGTCCGACTTCAGCGGCCATTAGACAAGTGTTGAATGAATCCTCAGAGTGCATCATGCCTTTGTGTGCACTGTTTTCATTCCACTGTTCCACTGTCATTCCACCACATTCCGCTGTTTTCCTGCATCAGAGATAAAAACAAATTCAGAAGCACATCCTTAAATGTAAACCTTGAGCCTTTATGTTTTGAGATGGTAGGCAACGTAGTGTCACAATGAGGTTTGCGAACCATGATTGTATTAGTTTGTATTTTACAGGTTGCATTCATTTATTTTCATAACAAAAACACATCATTGTAGGCATTACTATATTCTGGTGATATCCTGCAAAGGCTACAATGTTTATATTTCTGTAGATGCCCTAGACACTGGTCTGGGATATTTTACTGTCTGTTTTAGTATGTCAAAACATTTCCGTTCCTATGTATGATTTTTGACAAGCTTGACCTTGTCTCTTTCTCTTCAGATAGAGTTGTTTTGATTGTCCTGGTTTACCCTCCCTGTATCAGTCATGTCATTCTTTGTTTATACTTATTTTTTCTTCTATTTTCTCTTAAATATTTTGCTGTGTTCACCTGTCCTTACTGTCATTTGGTGGAATCGAGGGGTGGGTGGTACCCTAGCTGTGAGTGCTTGGGCCCAATAACTGAGATATTCTCACACCAAAAATGTCACAGGAAATTAGTTAATGCGAAAGACACCCATTAATGTATTCACAGGACAAATTTGGTTAATCAGAAGTCGCAACATCTACAAAGCAAGACAAGGAGTTTAAGGATATCAAATACATTACTGGAGTTTTCTTAGACCACCAGCATGTTGCTCATGTGGACATTTCACTCTAGTTTTACATTATATTCAGATTCTTCTGGGCATGTATGAATGTCCTGCTATAAAATGATTATCTCAAATCTTCTGCTTATTACTAAAAACAATGTCAGATTCCAATGAAATGAACAGTTTGCTAGCTTTTCCTACGGCCAATTTTATTGATTGCAAAAAAGCTAACAATTTAAAATATGCATTATTACAAGATGACAAACATATACAATATTTAGACCATTAAAGCCATAAACAAAACAACACTATAAACATACGTGACCCCCCCCCCGATTTTTTGTTAATAATGTGAATGTTGGCTGTTATGGGGTTAGATGCATTGCGGGGACAACAAACAAGCCGTCCTAGCACAGCGTTGCACGTTATCTATTTTAAATGTGGTTAGCAAGCTGCACAGTATGACAAATTACTGACATAATGTAGTCTGATGAATTTGAATCACAAATAGACAGCCTGCCACAACTGGGTGGATGAATCTGGAGCAGCAGGTCATTCTTTCCAGAGAGAGGTAGCTCAGTGTCCACTCAGTGTCCGCCCAGTGTTGGCTTATGGAGTGAGGTGGATCTGGGCTGCCATTTTTCCTATTTTCACATCTCATTGAAAAAAAAAATATTATTGTTCTCTCAAAGGAAGACCTCATTCCCAAAGGTAGAACAAAGTGGTGTAAGATTGTTGGATAAAAAAAATGCCAAAGTTTCCTTTGTTTAGAAGAAGTAGGTGTGACCTAATAGAAATATGGTAGAACGTGTCAATATTGCCCAGTGGGATCTTGCTAGCTTGTGCTTTGCTCTGCCCACTTCCTTTAGTTTTTTCTCACTCAGTCTCATGAGCATCCCATTGCAAACAACAGCTTGTGGGCCACCCTAGTTGTTATTTAAATATTTGTGTTAATTCAAGATACATTCCAGGATGTTTGGCCTCTTAATGTCAAAGCGGTGCTGTTGAGCCAAAAACGGGTCCCAAGAAAATGTGTACTATGCCATGTTTGTGCTGATATGTGCCACATGTTTTCAAAACCACTTGCTTTCAAACCTTAAATGCCATGGCTAATGAAGGTATGATAGTGATTCAACTTCACTATTATTCTCTAATAAACAAAATATTACAAATGGTTACATATTAAGCAGTCCAAAATGGGGATGATATGCACTTTACATAGCAATCAACAATTCATACCCTACTTTGATGCAGTGTTAGCTAATGCTAAGATTTTGTGCATAAAATCCAAATAATGTAATATTTATTCTATTTTTATTTTCATAAGATATTTCTTTATTACACATGATAAGCCCTGTGAACCCTGAATGCATGCCAGTTCTCAGTCTACCTTTCTCCTCCAGTTTCCCTGCCATGTCCTGGTTTCTGGGCCTGTGGATTAGCCTGGGCTTTCTGCTGCTGTGCCAGGGCACATTGTACGAGACTATTCAGCAGCACCACGTGCCCCGACCCGGACGCAACGCCATCCAGATTCTGGGTGAGTCCTTGTCTTCTCAATACCTATTTTGCATTGTGCCCACATCCCACAAGTCCACTCGTGTGAGCTCTATAAGAAGTTATGACTCAATGACCCTAGTTGACATGAGGCAACTGTCTTCTGTCAATTTTTGATGATGGTTTGCGACCAAATGCAGAATGTTGGCTACTACTGTGAGAAGAACAGTAGTGCTGTAATGTTCTTGGCAAGAAAAACGGTAGTGCTCTGATGATCTCTGTGAGTAGGAATGGTGCTCTAAGGTTCTCTGTGAGAATAAGGGTTATCCTCCCATGTTCTCTGTGATAAAAGCAATAGTGCTCTAATGTTTTCTGTGAAAAGAAGAGTAATGATGTAATGTTCTCTGCAAGAACAAGATTGGTGCCTCAATGTTCTCTTTCAGAAGACACATAGTGCTGCAATGTTCTCTGTGCCTGACCTAGATTAGACAGAAGTATAAGCTGGATTTATGTCAACTCTGTGAGAGACCATAAAAGGCATTTAATGTTTACATTCAATGTTCACATGTCTAGATTGTGATACCTAAAGACTAGATTATTCCAAAATATAATGCAAATCTCTTTTTGTTTTGTTTTATAGCACTACATAATGCACCTGAGCTATTAATCAAAACATTCCCAATAAAACGTAACCATACTTTCAGATCACCCAACACTGAAGGTGACATGTCACAATCTAAGTTATAATTGAATTAATTGTTAATTATTCCCAAGTTTTTTGATTGTACATATTTTTCCATTGCTCTGGAGAAGGAATTTTCAGATAGAGACCAAATGGAACTGAATATTCTTTTGCCAACATTTGAACATTTTGAAAACATTTTTTTTCCTCATAAAATTTATCTAAATGTTATTTCATTTACATATGGCAACAAAATGAAAATGTTTCACTTATAAAAACAATACTTCCCTGCCAGACAATGATTGTCTTGATTGTCAAGAATACCTTATTATGAATGAATCCCATGGTTCAGTGCTAATGTACCCAGCTATACACATACAGTGGCTATGCTACATACAAAGCTGGCTTCATTGACACTCGCTTACAATCTTTGTAGTAAATTATTTTTGCCTCCAGATGATTTTAATGTTTATGCTCAGCTGCAGCTGCCGTTTTGATTCAAGGTTGGAACTCCCCCTCTGCCCCACACAGACAAAGGACACTTTTTAATGGGAGAGGATTCCTGGTGTGGGGAGGGACTGCAGTATCCTGAATCTAGCTGGCTGGTTGGCACGTTGGATAGGCTCTAGGCAAAACTTCCTATCAGTATTCTGAGAGTGCAGACTGCTTTGATCACTGTGGCTAAGATGGAAATGACAATTATGTTTCTTTCTCGTTCTCCGGAAACATTTGGCAATTAAAGACGGTTCTTTCTCCACTGTAGGGGCAAAAGGGGAGGGAGTTAGTGAGGTGGATCCGATTTTTCTCGTTTATCTAGGATAAGAGTAGTCGCTTTTGTTCGCTCCCCAGCCTTGTGACTTTGGTAGCAGCAGAAACAGGCTGCTTGAAGCTTTTAACAATGACTGGCTCCCCGAAGCTGCTGATGACAACATCATTCCAAACTCTTTTCACCAGAAACCGAATCCCAACGGCTGTTAAACATTGATGCTATCTATCTGTGTTTCTTACATTCTCAAAGCTCTGCTGCTTCATGGAGTGCACAAGACAGTAATTGAAGCACAGGGCAAAAAGAGTCATTGATTTCTAAGACTTGTGAAGTCAAAACCAGATTGTTGATAACCAATGAGGTTCTTAAGCAGTAGTGAACTGGATTAGTGGTGCAGGGCAGGCAGCTGGTTTTGAGGTTGGAACAGCAGACAGAGGCTTTCACAAATAAGTATGGACTCATTAAGTGAAATATGAAGGAGCGGGACATTTTTAAATATTTCTTCCAGATTTTTCGGGAGCTCTACTAGAGGTTGGTGCTAAAGATGTGCAAGGCAGTGGCCTGCAGTATGTATCATCTGAATTATGCAAAGGTCTGAGTGAAAACAAAGAGAAATCCCCAGCACATGGCACAGAAAAGTCAAGTAGGTTATGGGTGAGAAAAATATTTTCCTGTTTTAGTTTTGTGAAAGGGTCCTTGTCAAAGAGATTAACTCACACACAGGCATACACACACACACACACACACACACACAATCACATTTTTCAAAGCGAATCCATTATGACATGGCATATTTATGGCCCCTTGGGAAACTACACAAAGTGAGTGTGAGAGCACAAGTGTTCTATATTGTGAAAGTGGATGTAACTCTGAGTATTTGCACAGAAGAGCAATGACAGCATGCATTCATGTGCAATGTATACAATGTGTTCAATGTGCTATTCAGTGGAAATCGTCATAAAAGGGAGAAGTGTGGTGAGGTCATTCAGAAGCATGTATCAATAATGTACTGTAAATGGGATATAGAAAGATCAAAAGTTTAAGGTAACCTCCAGTTGCATTCCATTGACAGTTGTGATGTGTGACAATAATAGATTATTTAATATACCACTGGATGTTTTGATATTCATTATGAATAAAATAAAATTAAAACCTCTGAACATGCATGTTGGCTTTATGTTATGGACAGTACCTACCTATTTTTGGTAGTTGTTAACAACTGTAACATTTATCATGTCAAGGCCTTTTAAGTGCTCTTCAATCTTACTTATTTTCAGACTGGCATTAACCGATCTAACTCAAACTGCTTTCTCGGAATTGAAATGCTATGATGAATATTTGTATTAGAATTGATTTTATAATTTGAGAATGCTCTCCGCTTTCAGCAACCAGACCATGTGATATAAATAGATATGCTGTGAGTGGACACAGATGAGAGTGAGATATCAGATTGATAAAAGCTTTGGTTTTATGCTCGGCTGTTTTCTAAAATCAAATAATATTTCATGGATAGCCATAATAAATAAAATGAATGAAACCGTGATGCATCGTGTTGATATGTTGTAATGCATTACTCTGTAAGATGCCTTCATCTGTGATGTATGGTAACATACAGGGCTCTATTTTGGGCTGTGTTTGAGGCAGAGCAAGTGTCAAGTGCATGTTCATTGGCAATTTTTATCTTTTAAGGCCATCACAGCTATTTTCAAGCTTTTGTGCAAGGGTTGGTCATTTACAGTGGTTTTCATAAGCATTCACCCATTGGACATTTTCAGATTTTATTGTGCTAAAACATTAAATCAAAACTGATCAAGAATTTTTGCCGCAGATCGACTGAAAATCTGGAAAATGCAGAATACAATCAAACAATTATTCTAAATGAATTGCATATACAAACAGATAACTGCTGATTGCATAAGTATTCACCCATTTATTTATTACGTTTTGGTAGACACAGTTTTGGTGTCAATTGTAGCCATGCATCTATTAGGATATAGCTCCCTACCAGATTTTCACATCTGGATAATCTTTAGTAATTCAGCTTTGGACATTTTCTTAAGCTCTATCGAGAAATGTTCTCTCTTTATCAAGATAACTTTGGTGAATAGCAATGTTTAACTCTTTCCATTGAACTGTTGTTTAGCTACTACAGCATGGCTTTGGCTTAGGTTTTGGGTGAAAGTCTGTCTGGAAGACGAGTCTTCTCCCAGATCCCAGATCTTTGGCAGACTTTAGCAGGTGTTCTTTCAGGATATTTCTGTAGTTTGCTGCATCAATTTTGCCCTCTTTGTTTTCCGGGCCGTGCTGCAGAGGATAATTCCCATAGCATGATGCTGCCAGCACTATGCTTCACTGGAGAGATGGTGTTCACAGGATGATGTGCTGGGTTAAGCTTTTGCCAAAAATTGCTCTTAAGAGTTGAGGCCAAAAAGCTCTAATTTGATCTGATCAGATTCTAGAATTTTCTTCCACTTCCCATAAAGGTCACTTTTGAGATGGACCCGGGCTATTGTTGCAGTATGCCGTGTCTCCCAACTCAGCTGTGGAAGACTGGGTTTCTATCTGCCTATCGTTTGACTAGTGCCCTTCTTGTCCTGATTATCCATTTTCGAGAACAGCATTCTAGCTTATCAGAACAGAGTCACAGTTGTGCACAACAGAGTCACAGTTGTGCCATATTCTCTCCATGTTACAATTTAATGTCTACCCCTGATTGGTTATTTAGAATAACCAAATTCTGGATTTGCTTTCAATAATCCTTCATCATCATGATGTAATTTTTGTTAGAAATTGTTCTTACCAACTGTAGGACCTTTGAGAGACCAGTGTATTTAACATGAGTTCATGTAAAACACCTAGAGCCTTCTGAAGATAACATGTTGAACCACAGCTCATTCATGTTTGTCATAGCAAAGGGGGTGAACAGTTATGCTATCCGTCCAATGTATTTCACAAGGCCTTTTTCCATTCGTAGTTGTGTCACGTCCTGGTATATGAGATCCAGCACCCTCTCTTCTCGCTGTGGCGGGTGACTATTATGAAAGTATATGGCTTTTTGGGCCACGTCAATGTGTTTGCATGTTCAAGTGACAAACGGGTCAATAAATGCATGTGGGCTGTGTCCAGAGTCCAAGAATCCTTGTAATCCTTTTAATTAGATGTTTTTTCTCAGTGCTCAAGTTTGACCAAACAGAATTCATAGTGAGATTAGAAATCACCTACTTGATATACATCTACATGTTACATATCTAAATTATACATATTGTTTCACATAAAATGGTTGAATATCTATACTTCAGTGAGTACCTCACGGTTAAACTAAATACAAACTTTGTGCTAGAAAAAAACATCCACTAATGTGAATGGGAAGCCAAATTTTGTTTAGTTATGTCATTTTCTGTATTCATATCAACACAGCATACTTTATTTCAACTAGATGTACTTCAGGGGACAACATAATGCATTCAAACATGCTAAGCCAGCAAGGGGTTCATGTAAGCATGTAGCCTAACATGAATGCTCTACCACGCTGACATTCCACTGATAACATTAACAGAACAAAGCAGTGTTGGGAGGGTTAAGTTAAATACACAGACAAGTCATATGCTTGTACGTAGCAGTTAGCCGTGCACATGGCATGTTCAGCTGAACATGCCATGCTATATGTAATTTGTGGGAGGCAGCTCGTTGTTTTTAAAGATTGAATTGGGCAAAATGTTGTCTAATTACTTTTTTCTAGACGTATCTGAACACCACGCTGTTGCTGTTTTTTGTTGACTATCTTGATTTGTTGAGATTCACCAGTGTTACACTTGCCATGATGATGGTGACTTGTTCTGTTCTTAAAAAGGATTCACATCATTTCGTAATGTGTGCAACTATACTCTGGTACAACCGATACTTCTGAATGTGTGAAAAAAGTAGATCTGAATAATAGATTCTCTATTTGGTACCGAATTGAAATTCCAGTATTGATCCTCGTGAGGGCGAGACAGGGACATGAAGGAGAGCAAAGTGTTGTTGGGGTCAGGAGAGTTCAGCAAGAGGTCTCTTCTTTATGGACCTACATCTCTGGGACTCTTCATACATTTCTGTAATTTTTTATCACCTGTCGCACACTGTTGAAACAAATACAATTATTTCATTTTGATGTACTGAGGGGGAATGGCCAAAAAGGGACAGGAATAATGTTTTAAAGAACTGTAGGCAAAATTAAAATGCTAAATGATAGAGAAAGACAGCATGTGAAAAGGGGGAGCAGAAGTAAAGAACTATAGGTCAAACTCAAGCGTAGTAAACAAACAGGAGTTCAGGTTTACTAAGTTAGATAGTTCGGGAGTTGGTTTCTACCCTTGCAAAAGGGACGTGGTTCATCTGTTGATTGAATAGCCTATTGTTGTTGAAAAAACTAAATGAACATAAGACATTATAAAGGGAATGGGAGAACATGATGCAACTCACCCTATTGTACCTGCTTTCTCTAATGTATCTGTCCTTCAGACAACATAATGATGTTCAGTAACTTACATAGCTCTTTCCACTTAAAGCAACCGGACAACAAGCATATCCTGACAATTCCCACAATTGGTCTGAGTTATCCTGTTGGCAAAGAAAAGTACATTGCTTAGGAGTAGTGTTAGTTCTCTTAAGCATCATGAATGTATCAGAGAAGAAATATTAAATGCTTTTTCCAGCTACTGTAGACAGATTTGTCGTTGTGAAGGAGGCATGAATCATGCCAAGTATAAGGTTATCCTGGAAGAACACCTGCTTCCTTCTGCTCTGACAATGTTCCCCAATTCTGAGAACTGGTATTCTAGCAGAACAATGCTCCATGCCACACAGCCAGGTCAATTAAGGTGTGGATTTAAGAATCACCAGATCAAGACCCTGTCATGACCAGCCCAATCTCCCGACCTGAACCACATCAAAAACCTCTGGAATTTGATCAAGAGGAAGATGGAGGGACACAAGCCATCAAATGAAGTTGAGCTACTTGAATATTTGTGCCAGGAGTTGCAATAAAGTCACCCAACAGTAATCTGATAGACTGTTGGAGAGCATGCCAAGATGCATGGAAGCTGTGATAAAAAAATCTAGGTTATTCCACCAAATATATATTTTTTCTTTGCATCATTTGAGGTCTGATAATTATGCATATATTTTGGGTTATTTTGACCAGTTGTTATTTTCTAAAAATAAATACTTTAAATTACAATATTTTTGTTTGGAATTTGGGAGTACGGTTGTCAGAAGTTTATAGAATAAAACAAAAATTGTCATTTTACTCAAACACATACCTATGAATAGTAATACCATTGAAACGGATCATTTTGGAGTGTTCTCCAATTTTTTTCCAAGGCTGTAAATATAATATGTGTGTGTGTATATACAGTAAATACATACATGAAATATATATACCAATATTTCTTGCTCAAACACTCACACTCAGCAAACCAAATCACCAGTTGAGGTCTATACCAGTCTCTCTCATTTCTATAAAGACTTCTATATGACCAACTGCCATCAGGCCATGTCAAAACCTGTACACAAATCCACTCTGTGTCCTGTGGCTTGTTACGGTTAAATGTCTATATATAGTGGAAATAAAAAAGTCTACAAACCCCTATAAAAATGCAATGTTTTTGTGATGTAAAAGAATGAGACAAAGATAAAAAATTTCAGAACTTTATCCACTTTTAATGTGACCCATAATGTGAACAATTCCATTGTAAAACAAACTGAAATCTTCTAAAAAAATACAAAATAAAAAATAACCTTGTTGCATACAGTGGGGTGAACAAGTATTTGATAAACTGCTGATTTTGTACGTTTTCCTTCTTACAAAACATGTAGAGGTCTGTATATGTTATCATAGGTACACTTCAACTGTGAGAGACAGTATCTAAAAATAAAATCCAGATAATCACATTTTTAAATAATTAATTTGCATTTTTTAAATCATATTTGATACATCAGAAAAGCAGAACTTCCTATTTGGAACAGAAACCTTTCTTTGCAATTACAGAGATCATATGTGTCCTGTAGTTCTTGACCAGGTTTGTACACACTGCAACAGGGATTTTGGCCCGCTCCTCTTCTCCAGATCCTTCCGGTTTCGGGGCTGTCGCTGGGCAGTATAGACTTTCAGCTCATTCAAAGATTTTCTATTGGGTTCAGTTCTGGAGACTGGCTAGGCCACTCCAGGAGCTTGAGATGCTTCTTACGGAGCCAAACCTTAGTTGCCCTGGCTGTGTGTTTCGGGTCGTTGTCATGCTGGAAGACCCAGCCACGACCCATCTTCAATGCTCTTACTGAGAGGAGGTTGTTGGCCAAGATCTTGTGATACATGGCCCCATCCACCCTCCCCTCAATATGGTCCTGCCGTGTAGTTCTGGGCTGATCCCTCACCTTCATCATGATCATTGATGCCCCACGAGGTAAGATCTTGCATGGAGCCCCAGACCGAGGGAGATTGACTGTCATCTTGAACTTCTTTTATTTTCCAATAATTGCGCGAACAGTTGTTGACTTCTCACCAAGCTGCTTGCTTATTGTCCTGTAGCCCATCCCAGCCTTGTGCACGTCTACAATTCTATCCCTGATGTCCTTACACAGCTCTCTGGTCTTGGCCATTGTGGAGAGGTTAGAGTCTTTTTGATTGAGTGTGTGGACAGGTGTCTTTTATACAGGTAATGAGTTCAAACAGTTGCAGTTAATACAGGTAATGAGTGGAGAACCGGAGGGCTTCTTAAAGAAAAACTAACAGGTCTGTGAGAGCCGGAATTCCTACTGGTTGGTAGGTGATCATGCAATAAAATGCTAATTCATTATTAAAAATCATACAATGTGATTTTCTGGATTTTTGTTTAGATTCTGTCTATCACAGTTGAACTGTACCTATGGTAAAGATTACAGACCTCTACATGCTTTGTAAGTAGGAAAACCTGCAAAATCAGCAGTGTATCAAATACTTGTTCTCCCCACTGTATTTGTGCACACATATTGCTTCACAACCTTGTCTCATTAGAATATGTAGTTTTTTTACATAAATCTTTGGCAGCCAAATTCATAACATATTTTGTTAGGTGAAGCAACGTTGGGTAATAATCCAGATTTTTTTGGGCAGTTGGCAGGCTGTGTTTCAAACTTGTGTCCTTCAGCTCGACAGACAGCTAACTACTGCTCCAAATTGGAACTTCCTTTTAGGTGTGGCAAATAGTGATGTTAGAAGGTCAATATGTTGTGATTTTCTTTCTAACCGTAACCCAAACCTTAATCCTAACTTTAACCCCAGTGCTGTTATACCTAACCTTAACCTCAATAATGAAAGTTAAAGGGATAGTTCGTTAAAAAAATTCTTATTTCGGTGACAGTCCCACTACTACCAGTTGGTCCTTCAGGCACATAGAGTCATTTTTTTAAAAACACTCGTTATTCAGCTCTGTCTCAGTCAGGAATTAGCATTATTAGCATTGTTATTAGCATTGTTCAAATTCATGAATGGAAAACGTGCATACCCCTATCACAAAGCTGCATTGTAAGCTGAAAACTACTCTAAAAAAACTAAAAACTATGACAAGTGATGTTGTTTACCTCAAAGAACATGACAATGTTGTATTGCTCTAAATGACGTTTTTATTGTTGCAATATAAATTCCTGTGATTACCTATCTGTTTTGTTCTCAATTAATCCATGCATTTGTTCAGAAAGAGTTTCTGTGTATACACAGTAAAGAAAAGTTAGTATTAGCTAGCTACAAAGCAAGTTACCTATTTCGCATTTGATATTTACCTCAGACAGTTGCCTAAGCAATGGTGAACATGTTAATCCAACAACCTTGCCCAAAATATCCGGAGGCATTGTGTACTTTGTGTATTATAACATTGTAAGTAATACTACTGATTGCTATCTCTCGTCTACACGGGTTGAACTGGGTAAGCTGGTAGAATTGCGTTCACCTTGTTAAAAAGATGGCATCCCAGTGGCGATGAGAGCCCACCTTGCAAGACTGCAAGGGTGGACAGTAGCAAGCCTTTCTATTCACCTTCACACCCCTGGGACAGAGTGCACTTAATCATAGACCATGCTGAAGAAATGAGTATTTAACATGCTCTTGAAAGTTTGCACTGAGTCTGCATTCCAAACCTGAATAGTGAAGCTTTATGAGAGAAAGCAGCTGTTTGTTTAGAAATTCTAGGTACAATTAGAAGGCTTGCATCTTGCGATTTGATTCTATGTGTAGGTATGTATGGCTCGATCATTTCAGCAGGGTGAGTAGGAGCCCTAGCCCTAACAGGCAGCATTCACATAGCTTGTTGAGGTTAAAGTTCATGCTCAACTTGATGACATCACTGCCGAAGAACATAAGCTTTGTATGGTGGCTGAAGGAAATAGTTTGCTAGTGCCAGATTCGAATCCAGCCAATTCTGCTGGCTGTTTTTCGTCAGTGTACAGTAAAAAAAAATTGGTGCTACTGTGACAGATTATTGAATGTTGTTTGAAGTGTTTTGGAGTAGTTTTCTGCTTGCAATGCAGCTTTGCGGTAAAGGTATGAATCGTTTCCAGTCATGATTTTGGACGATGGTAATTACGGACTTGGAGAGAGCTGAATAATGGATTGTTTGAAAAAATGACCCTATGAACCTTCTGTAACATCTGTTGGTAAATGAAATCTCAGAAAAATATGATTTTTGGACAAACTATCCCTTTTACTGTAATGTTAAAATGCATTTATAACATATTGTAGCGATCTTGGTGAGGCCATTACTCATCCCTCCAAATCTGTTATCCCTTTATGGAGCCATAGTAGAACGCCCGTCTCTAGAGCTGAATGTTGCCAGTTTGAAACACAATGTGTTGTGCAAGTTTGTAACGTATAATAGGTTTTAGTAGTGTTTGTAACAATTGTTACATTTTCGTAACGTTCGTAACATATGATACATTGTTGTACTATTTGTAACATGATACATTTTAATAGCATATGTAACATATGTTATGTTTTAGCCATTTTGTAATGTATTATACGTATTGGTATAGCACTGTAATGTAACCTAATCTAACGTAACACATGCAAAATAGGGTGCCATGGATTTACGTAAAATAGTCTACGTTTTCAAATGAGACCAGGTTGCAACCGCACCACCTTCCAAAACCCCAGACACCCACTTCGTTACAGAAGAACACACAGCTGTTAAGTCCACCACCTGTATTAAAGTGACGGTAACCAAATATGAAAGATATACAATGTCAATGCATCTCATGTCTATACAATGTACATTAATTATAGATTCTCTTACCACTGTGGTAAAATTACATTAATTACGATAAATATAATTGGACAAAAATGCATACCCAATGTTTAGTATATGCTTTAGTAATACTTATCCCTGTGCACTCACACCCAATATTAAACAATCACACACCTCTTAAGGTGCTTTGGCTTCCACAGTTAGTTTGCAGAGTGTGTTCACTTCTCTAGAAGTGGGATCGTAGGATACAATTGCACACCTGGGGAATCTGTCTTAGAATTAAATTGAGCCACAATTGAGAAACGACTTAATTCAGTCATTTGAAATGACTGGTTCAAAATATTCTTGGGCATTGCTTTGCAATACTACCGCCATCTACAGATTATCTGTCGTAGACAACATGCTGTTATCGCACCTAAACAGTGACTCATGCCACAGAACCTACGTATCTTTCCTAGCCAATGCGATCACACCGCCTTGCATTTATTCATTAATGAAAAGGTCTAATTCCAGGTTGACCTTCAGGACAACTTCGCACAGCTCTTCTGAAACATCCAAGGGCAAGTTTGCGGCAGTCGGTGGAAAAGCATTTCCACCCCCAGGTGATGAAGGTGATATGCCGGCAGTTAAGTTCAGCCAATTTAAATTAGTAGTGGAACACACTGACATCTTTCTTTTTCAGAAAGACTACCCATTGTAGGTTAACGATGTCCTGGCCCACCAATGGCTCTATTAATCCCTATAAACATTTACTCCAATCCCCCTGATATAACAGGTCCTGGACAATGGCACTACTGACTGGATACAGGTGGCCTTGTGTTGCCTTCACCAGACATGGTTTGCAAACATGGTTCACAGACAACCCTGAGTTCAACTGTGTTTGGAGTTCAATGGGCACACTTGTCTTCCAGGTTTAAGGGAGGGATAATTTCAACCCATCCTGCACAAAAGCAGGTACTGGAACAGTACAATAACTTCCCAACTTACCTCAGGTTTTAGCTACTATCCAGAGTACTAGGGCTCCTTACAAAAGGTTTCTTTACACATACAGGTGGCCAGTGTAAGGCACATAGTAAAGACCCTCTCCAGGACTAAGGTACCTTCAGAGAATGTTTGCTAAATGTTTTTGTCCTTCGACATTTCTAGGTCTGTTTAACTACTATTTGGGCGTGGTAAGCATAGGACGCATTTTAGGCTCTTAATGACATGATTGAATTTCTGTAGTTTAAAACGATATTACTATATTACTCGTCTGTGAAATGGGTAGATAACCTGGCAGCCCATTCTGTGCATCAGTCATGCATGGTGTTCTCTAAGGACAAGCAGAGGTTTACATTGACACCTAACTCACTCACTTGTCTAAGATTATTACATCTGGTTTGAGATCTATTGATCTTGTTATTGACCAGTCTATGTTCTCCCCGCCTCCTTTTTGTTCAGTGGAAGAAGAATGTCTTCAGGCACTCTTCCTGGTCTGTGTGCTCTCAGTTAAAACGAATCAGAGGTGCAGCCTGCAGATCTCTGGACAGTTATTTTTGTTCGTTTTTGTACACAACCACAAGTAAAGGCTTTGTCCAGACGAGAATTATCTCGCAGGATAGTTGAGGCTATCACTATTTCCCCTAAAATGACTTAAATGGCATTTCTCTGCAGGGCTATTACTGTGGACGGTGTACAGCATGTGAAGCAGCTTCTTGGGCCGACCCTCAGACTTTATGTTCTGTAGTCTCAACTGCCTCCTCCCTGTCACGTATGTTACTGGCTGCAGCCAGATGTTATTCCCACCAGATGTATTGGACATACATGCCCACACTGTAATCCCCTCCACCAGAGGAGGAAGGTCTTTTTTATGGCCTGTGTTACTTATATCTTATTAATTGTATCACATACTGTAGCCTGCAGGCTCTGTCTGTGTAATCCCAGTCTTGATTATGTTTGTCGTTTTTTATGGATATTCTCTTAGACCGCTGTGTCTGGCGGGCGGGCAGGCAGCACTGCCCATGCTGGCGAACAGCAACTTTAACTTGAGTAAGAAATGAAGTAAATGAATGGGTTGTACTGAAGTCCTGGTTTTACACTGCCTTGCTGGCATCCATTACCGGGATGAATGGGTTGCTAGATTGAAGTTCTCCAGCAGGGCAGAGCACATTATACGCCTTAAGGGTGGGGCCTTACGTGTCATAGTCTGGAGGGACCAAACACTGCCGAGGACCAAGTCGGAACCTGAATGGTTTCAAAGCGGAAATTGATTGAGTGGTGCTGTCTGACAGACATCGTATAGCATGTAAGAACTCCCATTCTTCATTTGTAGAACCGGGGGTTGTGGTAAAACCCATTCGTATAGACGTTGTGAAAATTGGAATAAAAAGCATATCACCAATAAAAAAAGAGTGTTTTTGTTACCAATTACAGCATTTGATGCTGGCCAAAACGACTGAGGATCAATACACAAGGCAAGGCCAGAAAAACAACCAGAGCCCTGTGTCTTTGTTCCTCTGTTTACACTATTCGCACACAATGATACCCTGCAGTCTACCACATAGTCAGTGTATTCCAATATTATCTACACACTATTGTTTGACTGACAGGTAAATCCTTAAATTAAAGTTGTGTGGATCTCCATACTGAGCCTGGTATTCACACTGGCTTCCTGAGCTGCATGGCAGAATAACTGAATGTTGCAGCAGTATCAACGCTCAGTGCTCAGATGTGGATATCTCTGCACAGGCGAAGTGAAGGTCATTTTGAGGAAGGTACAAACGTTATCCTCAGGCCTCTTGAAGCATCTAGCAATGTTTTGAAAAATTGTCAACAGCAAGCTGACAGGATGCCACCATATACAGTAAGTGCATCTAAGTGTATGAGGAGAGATAGGGGGTTATAACCTCCATTTATATATTTATTTGAATATTTCAGTGAAGAATTGTCTGGTCCCAGTTGAGGCTGGGATTGAGCAACGAGTCGCCTGACTGCTCCATCACCTGCTCAGGAAGCATCACTGCCGCCTTCCCATGAGCCCCTGCTCAGCGGCCTCCCCTGTATCCCCTGTGCCCAGAAGATTGATGACGCCCCCATTCCGGGCAGCCAATTCTGGTCTCTCAAGAAATAATCCACTACATTGACAGATGAGGCGAATGTGACATGACACACAAGCCCAGCTCAGCTATCCTCCCTTCACCTGCCAACTAACACAGCACAGTCACAGCTCGTCCTGGAGAGAGCTAGCTGTAGATTTCACTGGACACTGTGAATCCCAGTAGAAAAGTCAAGCTGTTTCATCCAAAGGGATGTACTGTACAGTTTATTGTCTACATCGACAGGAGTTAGATTGAAATCTAACTTTTTTTCTCTTTTTCTCTTCATCTGACACATCATTTAAATGTATTTGTTTCCTTTGGAAAAGTATTGCTTCTCATAGCACTGCCGACTCTGAGGATTCTGATCGCAATGAATGTGAGACATTCGGTTTATGATTGGGACAGAATTGTTGAAGCCACCTTCAGATCTCTGAATATCAAAAGGGCAATAGCATAAGCCTATTCTAATGTGGGCTATAATATTAATATTTTTTGTATTGTACATCAGTTGTATTCCTTGATAGAGTTGTTTCAGTAGTCATTGTAATTTAAAAAAATGCTCTGTTGACAGACCCATCAAATCAACTGTGTTGCGAGATCTGTGCTAAACTGTCTGTTATAGTTGATTTAATCTGCAAAACATGTGACAGTACTGACTGATAAATAAATGTTGGGTAACATATGAACTAGTAGGGAATATAAACTAGTTTGAGAAAGTGAGGCCTAAGGGGATTTGTTTTGGGACTATCCATGCCGATCTAGGATGGTTTACAGCTTATGGTGGTGGATAAGGTATATCATAATATGCGTTCTGCAGCCAGCACAGATACCGTTTGTGAGACAGTTGCCATTGATTGTAAATAGTGCATAATGATTAACCTATTTGCAGATAATTGGAAGGCATGGGCTTTAATGAGCTTCATGTTCCGTGTCCCGTGGGATATGCAATACTCCCTCAGATGGAGAAAACTCTTGAGGCAGAATAAAAAACATGTAATTACCATGATTATTTGACATGACACAGAAATAACCACACTGAAGAGCACACTTTAAAATGTGCAGTAGCATAAAATCAACCATTGAATGTTAAATAAGGAGAGACCTGGGTATTTGTGTTGTTGAATGGGGCATGCTATGTTGACCAGATAAACATTCAGTAACATTCAGCGGTATAATGTAGATACAGCCAGCTTGGTACAGACATTTCCCAGACATCTATGAGACGTGAGCCATGATGCTTTGGTCCCATAACTAACACTCTATACTTGTGCAGATCCTGTATGTGACAGCGTTGGATTGTTGACTTTCATTTGGCTTGTCGCAATGAGTATTCCCAGTGATCAAAATTACTACAGACTGACTGATCTGCAAATCACCTTGACTACAGACTGACTGATCGCCAAATCGCCTTGACTACAGACTGCCGGATCTACATATCACCTTGACTACAGACTGACTCATCTGCAAATCAACTTGACTACAGACTGACCGGCAAATCGCCTTGACTACAGACTGACTGATCTGCAAATCACCTTGACTACAGACTGACTGATCGGGAAATCACCTTGACTACAGACTGACCGATCACCAAATCACCTTGACTACAGACTGACCGATCGGCAAATCACCTTCACTACAGACTTACTGATCGGCAAATCACTTTGACTACAGACTGACCGGAAAATCACTGTGACTACAGACCGACTGATCAGCAAATCACCTTGTATCTTAAATAGAATCTTATAAATTGTACATCCGTCAGTCACAATTTATCAATGACGCACTGCGGTTTTGATCCTCTCAAACATCTATTATCGGCAGTGCAGCTTGTGGCACTGGCAACTTCATTTTGCAGAGTCAACTTTTATTTGTCAAGGTTGTGAGGGAGTTTTTTTATGATGAATGTATCCTCATGCAATATTATGGTTTACTTTTAACCTCATGGACTGTGGCCAAGAGCTGTTTTCTGTAGGTTTAGATGTCTGAATGTTGGTGGCTGTGTCAGTGAACCTTGGGGCATTCATGTTTCGGTAAATGAAGACTGGGTTGAATTCAGGAATTGTACATTGAAACGCTGAATTGATTTTTCCATTGCCATGCGGAAGACTAGTTCTGAGGAGGGAGTGTTTTCCTGGCTGCGTTTTAATTCATAGCAATTAGCAACACTATCAAATGCACTTTACATACACTTTTATTTCTCTGTCCTTATCAATTGATTTGCTTCCTATAACACCTGTACTTTTTCAAACATTATAGTGTATAAAACAGATTAAAGTACCAATATTAAAAATAGAAATATTCCACATAAGTCAAACACTCTCAGTAAAATGTAAAACATACTTGTTTTGCCTTGTAACTGGAGAGGAATAGAAATAAATACCAAACTGTTGCAACCTATGCTTTTTCTTATAGGAATCTGACAAACTCATGGAATGTAGTTCTAATTATCTCTAATAAATTAATTCAAGCCAAAATAACTATGACAACATTCAGTTCAATATTTCAATAGCCCTCAATATATTAAGTATGTAAGTTCTGTTAACATCCAAATGACAAATTCTCTTTAACTGCTTCAAATAACAGACTTTTGAAAAGAAAACAGGTTTTACTATTGCATACATACGCCCCACAGCAAAATAACATCTCACAAAGAGTTTCTGGTTTGGGTTCGGCCATTAATCTGATTAATTTCACACCCACTTTTAATTGGTTGGACTAACTAGTGTGAGGATGGATGGGGAAACAGAATTCAATTAAATTCTGCTCACTCGAATGGATGGCCACTTAATCAGATTTTAGCAAATTGGATAAAAAGGAAACGTTTGATCAGGTTGGCAGCAACGAGTGAAGGACTTCTCATGTGGAAATACACACACACACACACACACACACACACACACACACACAAACACACAAACGCACAAAACATATACACACACTGACAATCATGGGGTCTGGGATAGTGGAATGACTTTCTAAATGAGGTGACTGCACAGCAGGCACGGTTCATCAATGCAATTCTCACAGGCTACAGAAAAGTTCCACGTCCTCTAAAAATATAAAACAAAAGCGCTTCTTCTCTAGCTCTTCTGTAATTGCCTGATGGTGTGAATCAAAATAATAAGACGACACGAATGTAATTAGAAACATCAATTTCCTAGCATGCGGTCTACCAAGGCAGATGCAGTTCCTGTATTGAACACTCTTTAATCTGGCTCCACATTGAGTTACAATTGCCATGAAAAGTGCAGGCTTTAACCGGGAGCTCATTGGTGAGGTCTCTCGCTCCGTATCACACAATATGCCCTTCCAGGTAATGAAAGCAACCTTTTTAAAACGGGCCAAAAGATGATATTTCTGCACAGAGTTCTCCCTCGCCTTTTCTTTTCTCCATCTTTCTCTCACCCCGATTTTGCCCTCTCACAACTTCCCTCCCTCCTTCTGTCTTCTCGTCTCTATCTGCCCCTCTGACAATTTGTCATGGATCAGATGAGACAATTTGTCATGGATTAGTGCACTTAAATGTCTGTGTGATAGTGGAAGCAGTCACTGGAAAAGCTTAGGAATCCTATTACACTGCTTTTTATGGCCGGCTGGGGGAAGCTACCAGGAATAGAGGTTGAATTGGCACTTTATATGAGCTTCATACAATTTCTGTTCTCATACGACGCAGATGCATTGATTGATATAAAATACAGTCCGCTTGCAGGAGGAGGTTCAGTTGACGTAGCTGTACAGTAGAGTGAAAGTGGAGCAAACGTGAAACATGAAAGCGGAGCAAAGCCAGTGTCCTTTATAAACTCATCTGTAGATTCACTCAGTGCTCTGTCAGAGCAGCATATTTATCTGTTTTACTTATCTTACTTCTGATGTGTTTAATACAGGTTAGATACATTCCTTCGTTTTTTCCCCAACATTAATTAAATCATTTTACAAGTATGAATGATTACTGTCGTTGCACTGTCCTTGACTCCAAATATGGAGGAATTCATTGAGTGGATTTCTTGGCATATTCAACGCATTCCATTTTTCAGGAGCAATATTGCAAGATCATTAGTGTGTACCTAGCAGCCTTTCCTATCACAGACTTCCCAGTGCTGCTACTTTGATGGGTTTTTTGTCCCTGAGTGAAATGAGATCATGGCAGATCAGATGATATGTTGTCCTTATCTCTTCTATAGTCAGAAAAGTCAGAAAACCGTGTCAGCAAACAGATCCTGTATTTCACACAAGGCTTGTTCCTTAACACCTGTCATACAACAAACCTAAACTACTAGACCAACTCACACTTTAGAGGGTAGACTGTGTGCTCGGCCCAATTTCAGCCTAACCTACATTTGACCGCAGTCATAGCAGGATATTAGTGGTTCATTCAGTTCCCGTGTTTAGATCATAAACGGTTTAATGGTGCCGCTGGTTCAAAACGTTGTGCCGTCTGTCTGTAACCAGTATCTTACAATCCAAGGCATTTTTTGAAAAGCGTGTTCCAAATCCGTCCTACAAAATGGAAGTCAATGCAGGAAATACAGTGTTGCTAAGAACAATGCAAGTAGCAGGGATTTTCTGGAGCTCGTCCACCACCTCAGCCTGTTGTTTTGGTGTGCGGCTGAACGGAAACAGCTTGGATAAAGTGGAACAGGCGGGTGATTGTAATTCACCAGAGCTACTTCACACTATCATTTAGAACCACTGCTGGGAACCAATGTAACTCATTTGCTATTTTGTTTGCAGAGGACATACTGCGCTCCAGCACCTAGTAATTTACTGGGTGACAGTCAAAATTGATTGTCTTAAATGTTGTAGCAATTTGCCTCCCAATCTATTCACTTTAGCACGGTTTTTGCATACCCTTCTAAGTTTGTAAATATTATGGAATATAGTTAAACTTGGTGAAATAGGGTGTTATCTATCTGTTGTTTTTTGCTTTAGCAACAGCGACTCGATTATATTTGGGAAACGTGGACAGGCCTCCAATGAGCTTGGAGAACTTCCCTTTTTATCATGTTTTGACCATTGTAGTCTGTCATCCAACCAAGCTACCGGTTGTTTTTAACAGTTTTGTCTACTATTATCTCTGTAATTGGAAATGGCTGTCGGTTGTTGTTTTTTATCACACAGTTTTGACCTCTATCATTTTGTCACCTAAAGTGTATTGTTATGTCACCTGCAAGCTGTACGATTTTTACAGTAAATATTTGACTCCTTTTCTTTGCTCTCTCACTGAAGTCCTAACCATATAAGTGGAAATAAACACAGATGGAACAATTTATATTCAATCACAGGTATCCTTTTGCCCCAGGTCTGTATTGATCGTCCCTTGCTCATTGTTCATGTTGTACCACTGAAATATTTATAGTTAACATCTGTAGCGCTGGCATCAAGTCTGTGCTGAGGTTCTCCCATACCACCCTTCACAGTCAGAAAACAAGGCCTTTATCCAGGCTCAAGCATGTCCGTGTCTCATATCTTTTGGGATGAAATATCCTTACTAACGTGTTTCATGATATATATTTGTTTTTTAAAACAGCACCTGCTATTTCACCACATAGCAGGCAGTAACAAAATGCATAAAGCTAGATACCCCAAATACGGGTCTTAACAATAAGAAGAAAATACTTTTGGGCATGGTTCTCTTCTCCACTGCTCAACCAATTGTGTGAATGTGGAGGAGGAGTTAAGGATGTGTGTGAGATAAGATGTGTCAACTTGTTTACATCCAAAAGAGTGGGCTAAAGGATCACTTTTTTATTTATTGTAAAAACTGATACTTCCTCTTGTAGGGATCCCACAGAGGGTGCCATGATATGACATTGTGAGACAGGTTTGGAGATGCACCTATACTGCAAATGTTAGGTATTTGGAATCATTACAATACTGAGTTCCTGCCTAAGCTAACAGAGTTTGTCAAATAAGTACATTGACCTACAGTATATGATGTCCTGGTTAGATGCAAAAAATGACTTGGCAGGGATACCTTGGAGGAAGGCAAGGCAAGGCATGGCAAGTTTATTTGTATAGCAGATTTCATATACAGGGCAATTCAAAATGCTTTACATTATAAGACCTGAACATACTGGCTTACTGCGAACATCAACTTTCAGGGCTATAGAAATTTGAAATCGCAAAATTACAGATACTTTTTTTTAATATAGCTATTATGAATAATATACTAAATAACTATATCAATAAATACTGTAAAATATCTAAATGTTTTATTTTAGTCGTGACATGGATTGCTAGCTTGTGAAAATGGATTACTGGGCTGTACATACATAGATGTTATTTGTTCTTGAATAAATGTTTTTGTCACCAGGAGGAGTGATTGAAAGAATGTCTACAAGTAAATGGTGTTCCAGGCCGTTCTATCAGGGTGAGAATAAGTCCATTAGTCATGTGTGATACGCCTGGTGCCTGGCCCTATCTTTGGTAGTTTACAGACAGAAGCACTGTTACATTATCTAATCCCCCAGGGGTGAACTCGATAATGCAGGAGAGACATAGCTGGAAGGAAAAGCCCCAGCTTTACATTATTCATCACATCTTCTCAACAAACATGACTGGAGCTAAATGAATACAGACCAGATTACCAAATGACTAGACAAGACATTGATATAGAGTCCATTAAAACAAGCTTGGTCTGAGGAACCATTTTGTCTCACCTCTCCGCACCGGTTTGACAACGACAGTACAATCTCCCAGCTGTTAGTTACTTTTCTGTTGGTAGCGCGATCCAGGTTGCGCCGCATTGCTCCGTTGTTATTTTGGCTAACCGGTGTCTGCCCCTCATTGCCATACATTGTGTTAACGAGGGATGAGCCGTAGCATCGGGGGGTGTATGACCGCGTGACTCGGTGACCCAGGACGGCTGCCTGTGCTGTTTAGGTAACACCTGTCCAGACCGTTTCCAGCCTCTTTCGGTTCTTTCCCACACAAACGCCGTCGGCGTCAGTGGACTTCACACTTCTCCTCAAGCAACAGTTTCGCAAGGCTGCCGCTGATTATTTGGAGGCAGCATTATTTATGAGAACCCAGGTCAAGCAGCCATTGAGAAATTTCCATTCATCTCCCTAGTGTACTTTATTCTAAGAGCTACAGCAGTACATTTCCTACTAAATGCCCTTCCGACCTGCACTTTACACTTCTAAGTTTCATTAAGAGGGTTCAGTCTGAGATACATGCATACTCTAAGGAGGGAACCTTCAACCTGTTCTTGCCCAGAGAGCCCACCGAGGCCTTTAGTCAAATTCGGGAAGCCTTTCATTGTTTTTTTTGCGATTTGGAATCGAACCTGCAAAAACACAATAAAGACTGTCAAAACCGTACGATTTGACGACAAAAAATATTTGTTGTCTGATACCGGAATTGAACTCAGGACCATCGAACGTGAATTCGGGTTGCGGAAACGCTCGGCCGCCGTCGAAGATTTTGCAAAAGAGTTGCATGTTCATGTAATTCCGGCGATAATGCGTTGATCTATCCGAATACCGTTTGAACTTACTCATATTCTTTGTCTGCTTATTATATGTATTTCTGTGTGTATAAATATATACAACTACTTTGCACTCCTTCTCAGATGTAATTCAAGTCTTATCTCTGCTCAGATCTGCTCTCCTATCTTACACCCTTAATTCATATTACATTTGCAGTAGCAATATATTATCGTATACATAAACCCCTTTCCTCCCTGCCACTCACCCACCCCCTTTTGCAACATCATTTACTTGATCCCCTTTATTCTAGCTCACTGCTCTACACAATTCACTCATTTTCATTTCTGGGAGATTTAGGAGCTCAGCGGGCTACACAGAGTCTTTCTACAGTTGGGTTGATGGAGGGGAGGCACACGGTGATGCCCTGACTGTCAGGGTTGTCCTCAATTGAAGGAAACACTGCAACATTTCCCAGTTCCACTTGCTGTCTCAACCGCTTTACTTTCTTAATGAAGTCATCCAATTTGTCAAACGCACGTTGACACTGCTCCACAGAGAGACACCTGACTTCACAGTGATAAAGAACAGCCGTGTGTTCCTCACCGATATGCTCACCGATGGAAGCGGAAAGACACGCGTTCAGTGCAATTTCATGAATGATCTTAACTACCTTAGCTACAGTGTTGAACACATTCAGTTCAGCTCTGGGTTCTTATGGGACTGGTGACTCTCTATGTAACATACAGTGCAAATAATGTGACACAACTGTCTTTACGTGCACAATTAGCCCACTGCTGTAGCCACTCACTGATCTCGCGCTATCCCTATAGAAAGGTACCGATTTTTGCTAATGTGTGTCACTATTTCTAAAAACGTTAATTGAGTGCTCGGAGGACTTACGTTCCTGTTGTGCGCCACGGGAGCGCTTTACAAAAACTAAATTGCTCGTTCAGGGTATAGTTCTCAACAAAATTCTCAAACACTAGGAACTGGGCCTTTGAAGATGATGGCTGACTCAACGATATGTATTGCAAGGTAATTCTTTTATTCACTGCTTGACCTTTGATGCCATTTCATCCATCCTTCGTGCTACCGTTAAGTCTGACAAATGGGATGGCTCAAATTTTATTGGTGTACTCCTCATTTAGCCAGCTTTTCCACATATCAGTTGCCATGGGCAGAATTAGTGTCTGTTCTACTGAGCAGAGGTTTTTACTTTAATGAGAAATGCGCGTTGAGACTTGGTAAGAAGCTTTCAGTGCATTCTCACTCATCTTTGATTACTTTTTCATTAATGTCTGCTGCTCTTTGAAAGTACACAAACAGTCTCGGAGATATTCTCTTGTTTTACCTTTCAAGTGACTCTGATCAATTTCCAAATGTCTCATAAGCTTGGAAGGCTTCATCTTGTCATTTGACAAACATCCAGATATATAATACAGAGTGGTAACACCTCTCCCACAATGCATTTAAATGTGAAACCATATTTCAAAGTCATCCTCAGAGTACCTTGTACTTTTTCATCATCTTCATTTTCCATTGATATTAGTTGCTTCTCCTGCGGTTTCATTGTTCTTGAGGTGAGGTAATTGCCTGCCATTCATTTAAGTCCAATACAGGTATTTGGTAGCATGTGCCAATATCTATAACTCTCTGAGGCCCTCTGAAGAATGATTGTTTATGCCCATAAATAAGGGGTGACATAACCCTTTCTAGGCATTAAGGAAATGCGGGTAATTCAAGATCAATGGCAATCTATATATGAAATCCCTACAAATTCAGTCCGATGCCCTGGCGGCAACTGACTGGTTAAGTATCAGGGGAGTTTCCTAGTGGTGGCAGAATATCCCTGTTTTTCAGTTGACCTGCATAGTACCCATGAGCTTTTGGACTCTCAATACCTAACTAGAGGAGTGTAAAATGAAGGAAAAGAAAATGGTTGAAAACTGTCTACACATTCCAGGAGCCTATTATTTATGGTTTTGGACATGTTATTAAATGCTGTAGCCTCTGTATAAGTGGTCTTTCATAGATTTCACCGTCCAGTGATGTCACAAAGTAATACATTCCTCTAACCCCTCCTGGGTTCCTCTAACCACTCCTGGGTTCCTCTAACCACTCCTGGGTTCCTCTAATCCCTCCTGGGTTCCTCTAACCCCTCCTGGGTTCCTCTAACCACTCCTGGGTTCCTCTAACCCCTCCTGGGCTATCTGATTATTTGGTTTCATCATGTCCTCAAAGTGCTTCATCAAAAACCACAGAAATTGACACAGTTAATTAACTTCAATAAGATGTGCCAATTCCCACATATTTACAGGATTTGTTAACAAATACCATGGTAACCTTCATCTACCTCTGTTGCTACGTTAAATTAGCAAGATTCGTTTTGTGAGATTATGGGCATGACTGAAACTCCACAAAGGAAAAGAGATAGGTAACATCTGGTTCTAATTACAAATGGGCCCCCACTCCAAGGCTGTCTGTAGAGCTAGGAACTTGAAGACATTATTTGTTTTTGTGTGTGTGTGTGTTTGTCATAGGACACATGAACACTACAGACCATAAAAGGGTATTCTGTAGGATACACATTAGGTGAATAACAGACTGTGTTGTCTTTAAGTTATCTCTTCTGGCATAAAAGACTGTGTTGTCTTTTAGTTGTTGGGAAAACATGTAACACTAAAGAAGATCAACATCTGCTACTAAAGAAGTTCATCCCTGTCTTTTCAGTTTAATGATTTTGTTCATGGATCAAACGTGGACGAAATCTAATGTTATGAATGAGCATTCCAAATGTGATCTGCTTTGAGACGCTTGATTTGAGAAGATTGATGCTCTGCTGTCCTTTTTACTCTGTGGTTTTCACATGCTTTTCAACCCAAGTGGGTCATTGAAAGACAATCTAGGACAGATTATTTGATTATTATTTTAGAAAGTTATCATGGTTTACAATTTTATATATGGATTTATTCTCTGAGAAGAGCATCATGATTTGTATGATTAGGAGTCAACATTCTACAAAGATCCAGCAACAATTTGTGTTGAATTTCAGGAAAAAAACAATAACTGTGTAATATTTGCTAGCATGAGCACAGCAATGACTATACATTAAAAATTCATGTTTTGACGTGTCCTTAAATTGAAATAATTGGTTCACATTAGACTTTTAGTAGTCAGTGTCATCTGGCCAGCTCGCCATTAATGAGTCGACCATAAACACGTTGAACCTGAGAATTCTTCATCCAAATGTAAGGCAATGTTTGAAACTTTGAAGTTGAAAATTTAATTGAAAATGAATATTGCATCTATAAAACTGCTATGGGGGTGGAGAGCCAGGTATGCCTGAAAGCCTTCAGGCAGACATTTGTCTGTCCTGAGTGTAACAATGATCATCACATAGTACATCTATATCTGCAGAACATATGCACTGGATGTACTTTCTTTGGCACCCACCATAGTGCAAAGTATACAATTGGGCAGTGCACAAAATGGTGTATTTGCATACTGTAAGATTATCATTTCAGCTTATATAATATGTTGTGTTTTGTCATCTTTGCATACTGTATACAGCTATAGACAGTGATGTAGTCTGGTGAATACCTCAAGATTGCCCTTTCGGTGGTTGTGTATAGAAGTCAGTGCTTCTCAAATCGCTCCTCAGGGATCTCAGCTGTTGCAAAGGTAGTTTACTAAATTCCATAACTTCGATTACAACAACAATGGCATTTTTTAGATATGTCTTACCCAAATAACAACCTATGTATACTTATAAAATATGGACATGTAAAGAACATTTCAGATTATGGCAGGTTACTGTTCTTGAAAATTTTACCAGTGTTCTATGAGTTCTTCGCTTGTCTGAGTGAGGCAAACTGGGGAGAGTCAAGGAACGCCAGCTTCTTATCAGTGAAAGCAGGTGCTTTGATGTCAGTCCACATTCAGTAGGGACAGAGTCTCTGGGACGTTTTCATATAGTGAGCTGACAGCATCAATCGTTTGTGAGTCACAGTGCTCCCCAGCTCATCCTTATGGCTCAGTGTTTTTCAGACCGTAAGTCAGGTTAAGGATCTCCAGATGTCAACTCAGCCTGGGGCACGGCTAATTCACTCCCTCAATCAGACGTCACCCGCTCGCTCTCCATCCTCTCCGTCCTCTCAGTGACTCCAGGGCCGAGTTCCTCATATACAGTTAGCATATTATTAGGTCTTTATACATGAGAGGATAAAACACTCCGAGGGCGGAGATGAGTTCTGTGGTCTCGTCGACTCGTCAGAGTTTCTCTGAGGTTCCTATGAGGCACAAGCTTTCAGTCACTGCTGTCACAAGAAGTCTGTCACCTGCGGACCTCAGTCCTTCTTTGCTGCTGCCCTATTGGCGAGGCAATCTAATTAGAGTTGTGGTGATTCACAGGAGGAGGCAGACTCTAATGCTTGCCTGCAGTTCCACCCACATTCCCAACAACAAGATATGTCATTCAGAGCCCGAACACAACCATGCTGGAGGGGCACATAAAAAGGGTGTGACTATTCCACTGAAGCTATTTTGGCTAGTCCCAACCAGACGCAGTATGGCACGAGGTACTGGTGGAGCAAGCAGGAAGGGTAGTCACACCTCAGGCTTCAGTTGAGGAATTTACTGTAGTTTGAGAACAGCTTCAGCTCCAGAAATTCTAGATGTCTTACAGGTCATGTTCCTCGCCTTGACACTGTGACACAGAAAATAGCGTGTGGTTGTTTGTGTGTGTTTGTAGTGTATAGGCTCCAGAGAAATGGTGTGTGACGGTGGCAGCTGTGTGTGTCATTGCGATCAGCTTTGGGTTGACATTCACAGATAGGGAATATTCCATCTCCAGTCATGCTACTGAATGTGATAGTGTCACTATGTTGGCATCAGTGGTGCCCGCATTGTGCAATCGGTCTGTTCTTTTAAAAGGAGTTTTCCTTCCACCCAACAAAACAAATACATACAAACACAATAATCTCCAAAATTAATATAGTCAAAATAAGACAGCTGACATATGTGGATGCGGAGGGTGATTGTTAATTGTTACAAAAATATGTATTTTCTTATATTATAGATGATGTTACAAATTCTGATGAAAGTGGGAAAAGCGTTAACATTTCCCATTTAAACACATGTTGTCAGAAACAAGCTTTTCATCCTGTCTCATTGAAGCTTTGGGCTTCTGAGACACTCCCATACTTGCCAATGCCTGTATTATTTATGATTGCATTACTATTATTATCATATCACTAGTTATATGTTTTATTTATTTGTGCAATTACTGATTGCTTAAACAGAGTAATGTGAAAATTCTGTCCCAATTGGCCCCACCCTCTTATTACCCAGCGAATAAGGAGCTGCCATTTTTCAGAGCCTTTACACCATGTGACAATAGGCAGCAAGGGAACTTGGCTCACTTGTGCCTACAACTGTAACTATGGTTCAGTGGAAACGTCGTTATTGCAACTTATAACCAAATGCTCGGTTGTATTTGTGAGCGGGTATCAAGCTTTTTTGACAATTGTGTAATAATGTCTATCAAGAAAAGGAATGAGGCAAACCCAGTTTAGCCATCCCAGTTTGGAAGAGATAAATATTGTTGCCCTTGCTGGCTTTGAACCTGGGTCTTTAATGTGACAGGCTGTATCTTAAACTGCTTTGCCACTAAGTGTTAAGTATTGTATTGTAAACCAGTAAGCATTGTGTTCACCTGACTAAAGTTTCCTATTAAGTTACTTCCACCACAAATGGTATATATGAAATTTTGCCACTGGCCGATTTAACAACTTTTTAGCCTGTAATAGGCTTACTAGTATCTACTAACTTACCACTTGGAATAGTCATTAGAATTTAGCAATTGCTAGCAAGACTGAAGATTTACTTAACAATGTCAAAGCTATTTGATTTCATTGCACAACAACATACAATTTTCTTTCATTCGTGAAAGACCATAACTATCAATAAAGGTGACGATAACTGACTTTTTCGCCAAGTGAAAAGACGAGAGAATCATGGAAACCCCTCCTCTTTTACTGCGCATGAGTTTGGGATCTATCGCGTATAATCCCAAAAAGAATGCACGGATGCATACTTCAAAAATCCACCAGAAATAGTTGCAATAACCGTAAACAATTTTATTTTAGGCTTACTATAACATAGCTACTGAAAGTTGTAGCCAGCGACGTTTTTGTCTATCCTGAACAAATCCAAATGAATAATTTGTTTTCACTATGGCGAGGCTTGAAAACCAGTCCCCTGCATAGCGATCTGCATTTCTAACCACTACGCTATTTAACAAGTGGATGTTAAGCACTCATTCACTCACGCACTCACTCACTGAGTAAGAGACATTCACTCTTCATGGCCAGCTTCGCCGACACGGTCCAGCAAATAGTAAGTAAGTCAAAATCTACTCCACCCCTCCTGCAATTTTTATGTTATGTTGCAGTTAGGGAAAGGCCCATTATTGCAGGGAACTAACAACGTTGTTCTGAGCAGCAATAGAGAGCTGAATCATTGGGATTGTTTCAATTATGCGTAATAATCCAGCTAAAAATGTGTTGAAGGTCATGTAATAATTTATTTCCAAACTCTTTCTCTTTCCCCTACCTCTCCCAGCGCTCCTGCTAATCTTCTGCGTTCTTTGGATTCATCCATTCATATTAAGATCGGATTATCAATTTTTCATCAAAGGTGCTACAAACTGAATATATTTGTTATTTTTGCATAGTAATTGAATAAAATGTCCATTATATGTGTTCAATAATGGAGGAACAGTTTTACTTACCCACCAGTTTTGTGACTGACTGTGCTCACATGATTTGTGTTTATATAAGAAAACATGCATTAAATAACCTAAGGCATTGTGTTAACCTCTAACATCATTAGATATATATTCTCTGTAACAAATAAAATAATTAAAGCTGTTACCGCTGGTATGAACCGGAATCTTTTGCACACCGACAAATCCCATGTGTACAGTATCACATTTTATTTCAGGAATTATTTACAAAGAGCTCCCTCTATTTCAAGTGTTCTGAAATGTGTACTACATATAGACAGTCTCTCTTATGTTTGACACACAGAGGATGTGGGAAAAAAGAGGTATCAACAGATCCTGTATACCATTGTCTTAGTGCCCTCTAGCTAAGAGCCGCCTGCTCACTGCTTGAACATCCACCTGGCAGTGGCAGAGGTTGAGAAGATCCGCAGCAGGCCCGGAATTAGCCTGAGCACCACTTGAGTGCTGAATCAATGAATGAGATTTAAATGAAACTTAGGAGATGAAAGCCCTTCACCCTGCCTAGCAGATGCTATCCAGCAGTCAGCCGATGAATAGGCCCCTGCCTGAGACATCAAGACATAGGGGTCTCCCTCATTTGATGGGTGATGTGGGCAATTGGTAGTAAAATTGGCTGAAGAATAAAAGCTCCCATAAGGTTTTAGAGGCTCTGGTGAACATGGCAGCCTGTCCCACCGAGAACTGGATGTAGATGCTCAGTCCCTTTCAGACATTACATTCTTTGTGGAACCACTTAGGAGAACCGCTCTGACGGGGTTACAGATAATGGAAAGAATATGACAGTGAACTGAGTCACCCTGTCACACTGCTAGTAATTCTAAATGATCATTGTAAGACTGTAGTGTGTTTGAAAGGAATAGTGGTGTAACCTATGATTTTCTTATGGATAAAATATGCAAAATGTGGAGTTTGGAAAATGTGTGAATCAAAACAACGGATGCATTGACGTATAAGACCAGGCAAATCTTAGGAACTTTCTTGTTGTTTTCTCATTGAGATCCAAACAGGTAGGTTTTTACCATTCCTCCTCCTGTCTGTCTTACTGCATCCACAGGGCATTTGATTCTATTTGTGACGTGCTTGTGTGGACTCCCGTCTCCTGGCATGGCTGAGACGGCGAACGAGAAGCGAGGAGCTAGACATTGGCTTGGCCCGGGCGATGATTTGGCAGATCAATCCCTTTCCTCGGCACCATGACTGCCATCCATCACTGTTTACCCGGCCGCCTCTTACGAGATGCTAGGTGCTATCCATTCCCAGAATGCCTTCCTGCTCGACCGTTTTG
>JACXGJ010003738.1:0-2500 GCA_016801105.1 Esox niger | reverse complement strand
GATTTGCCTTTCAGCCTACAATGTGGATGTAAGGGTCCACACCCATGCTTTAGTGTCTGTGTGCATCCATATTTTACTGTATTTCTGAGGACACATAATGGGGACATTGCAATGCACACGTGTGTGTGTTTGTGTGACACATTTATCTTCAGTAATGACTAATCATGGTATCATTAGCATATGAATGGCACAGCTACATTTATAGAATTTGGTCTTATTCAAAGCAACATATGGACTTACAGAATACTTATGGAATATCACAAAACGTAACAATTAGATACCATTGCATGAAAAAACGGCGAACCTCTGTTGAACACGCTCAAGTGTTATTATACAATAATATCATGACTTATGACAACATTTTCAGTAGATCTCTGAGGCACACAGTTTAAATCGCTACTCAGAAAAAAACAGATTGCTGGCAATATTGTAATCAATGTTACTTGTGTATCGAAGACATTACTTGAGATCTTTACTTGAAGTGACCACTATTTCCGTGCGAAATCTGTCTTGAATGCATACATAGGCATTTATGTTTACATATTTTTTGCCTTTACTAAATCTGTGTTTATATGTGCTTGCGGCTTACCTAATGAACTGTTGCAACTGCCAGTATGACAACTAAAGCAACACACTGTTGCCATGCTTTTAAGGGCATTTTCACACCAGGTGCTGTGGAAGGTGGGGTATTTACGTTCGTAAAATGTGACATGGGGTGATGAATCGACACTGAAGCAAGGCCTCTAATTGAACACTACCCCTGACTGTACACAGGTAATTGTTTTGATTCACGTCTCTCATGCTGAGCAAGGTGACAACAGCCAATGTCACCTCCACACACCCACTGAGACAGCAATCATTCCACTCCAGTCAACCGAATAAGGGAAATGTAGATAACCTTTTTAAATTTAAATGTACCCCACATTGTTATCGCAATGAGAACATCTATTTCTTTTAGTGTTAAATGTTTGAAAATAGTTACACATAAATCGGGGAACATTAACGCTGCACGTGGTACAATGTTGCATTTCACCTCTCTCATCAGGACACCATAGCCCTATGCTAAATGACACAGTTAAGACTGATTACTGGAGAACTATTTCATCCGTCAGTGAAATATGTTGGACCATATTTTTTGTATTCATCCCATTAAAACAAGTCGAATATGCCTGGAGTGGAATAATGTCAGATGCCTTCATTCGGTTACTTCTGTTTTGCATACAATTATACACAGAAATATGAGCTTCGATTTGTATAATTGAAAACAAACATAGGACTGGAAACACAATAAGCAAACACATTTCTTCAAAACGTTGAAGGTGTTGTCTGCAATTCCCTATCATAATAATGTCATTGTAAATTGAAATGCAAAAAAGCACTATCAATTCAAATGGTCTTACCAGTGCCTCACCGTCCCCACCAACTGACACTTGGATGGGAGAAGATTCCATCAAGCCCAAGTATACTACAACATTATGTAATTGGTTCACGTGGGATTAATTCACTGAATGAATCGCTCTCAGCTGCGTCTTTAGCATAGGGCGAAGTGTAACAGGATAGCTGATGGGAGCAGATGAAATGTAATATTTAATCACATGGAACAAGTTCAGCGACGTGTATTGGCTGACATGGATTCTAGGATGGAGCAGACTTTTGAACTTTCTCACTGCATTATACCGAAAAATCCTATGAGGACTGAGTTAATTGTATTGCGTGTTTTCTGCCGTTTCCGTCTCGCTCTGTTCTCCAGTATATACATGAAATGTCCTGACTACATGTTAACAAGAGCAGTTGGCTCAGGCATTTGACCTACCAACCTTTTGGTTATTGGCCCATTGGCGTAAGTGCTAGGCCACCTGCCACTCTGTGAACAATAATCAGGCTAACGCATTATCACAGGTATTCAGGAAATGAACACAAATTACTTAAAATCGGAAATGTATGACACACACACAGGAAAGGTACACAATTTAGTGTTTTTATGTTCTGGAACATTCAGATAGAAATAGGTTGTGTAAAACAACCATGCCTCTATAATATGAAGAATTAGGAATCGCTCCTGCTATATTCACAGATTTTATCCCCCTGAAACATTCAAGAATTCATGAGAATCCCACGTCGTTGGACCATTAAGCCAAGAGATTACCAGGGGTGTTGAGGTGTTTTCTTTTGTGTTGGAGGAGTGTTTTGTACTGTGTTGTGTTGGGGGAGTGTTTTGTGCTGTGTTGTGTTGGAGGAGTGTTTTGTTCTGTGTTGTGTAGGAGGAGTCTTTTGTGTTGTGTTGTGTTGAAGGAGTGTTTTGTGCTGTGTTGTGTTGGGGGAGTGTTTTGTGCTGTGTTGTGTTGGGGGAGTGTTTTGTGCTGTGTTGTGTTGGGGGAGTGTTTTGTGCTGTGTTGTGTTGGAGGAGTGTTTTGTACTGTGTTGTGTTGGAGGAGTTTTTTGTGCTGTGTTGTGTTGGAGGAGTGTTTTGTGCTGTGTTGTGTTGGAGGAGTGTTTTGTG
>JACXGJ010003737.1:0-51170 GCA_016801105.1 Esox niger | reverse complement strand
CATTAATTATGATGAGTGTGTCCTCAGTATGTTACGGTAACCAGCAGGCCTCATGGTGTTATTAATTATGTTGAGTGTGTCCTCAGTATGTTACGGTAACCAGCAGGCCTCATGGTGTCATTAATTATGTTGAGTGTGTCCTCAGTATGTTACGGTAACCAGCAGGCCTCATGGTGTCATTAATTATGTTGAGTGTGTCCTCAGTATGTTACGGTAACCAGCAGGCCTCATGGTGTCATTAATTATGTTGAGTGTGTCCTCAGAATGTTACGGTAACCAGCAAGCCTCACGGTGTCATTTTTTTGTGCACAGTGTCATTAAACATGTAGAGCAAACATCTGTATAAGTCTGTAGAATGTTTGCATTGTGAACATTATAGTAACATTTGCGTTAATAGTGGAATGATGGTGTTTCAGAAAAATTTTATGTTATTTTGATGCATACAAAAGGGCGTCCTGATATGTAAAAATTCTCCCAGTCAAGTGAAGACACACAGCTCCGACAGGTCCAGTGGATTTGTCACCACCGTTCGCCTGAATGCATTGTTGCTGTAATTCAGCTAACATCCACCAGGTGGGAGCAAATTAGGGACGTCTGCTTTAATGACCAGATATTGCAAAAAGCTCCTGTTGAGGAGATAGCTAACGACACAGTGAAACCCGGCATAATGTACGTCTACAGCTCTGTGCCGAGGGGAAAGTGAGTCCCTGGCCAGTATGGGCGTGTCAGTGTTATGAGCTGTGGATTTCCCCTCTCTTTCCTTCAGCAAAGAGCTGCACGGGGCAAGACCTGGCGGACCTGGGAGATCGCCTCAGAGACTGGTTCCAACTGCTCCATGGAAACGCCAAACAGAACAACTCGGGCAAGCCTGGGCCTGGTACCACCTCAGGTGACGCAGCGATCCACACGGCCAGCCCTCTCATCCCTCCTCCCTCTTTGCTTTTCCTCTAATCTCTCCGTTTCCCTTTCTCCTCTAACTCCCTCTCCGTTTCCCTTTCTCTTTAACTCCTGTCTCTCTGTTTCGCGCTGTCAATCTTCCATCTCCCTCTCTGTTATCTCTCTTACATCTGAAATTTTAACCAAACATTACATACACAAATGTTTCAAAGCCAACTGCAGTGTGGTCACAGCCTGCAAGTGTTTAAAGGTGGGGGGGTTTATATGGCATTATTTAGCCTGACTGACAGGAGTTCATCAGTACTGAGTGGTTGTTCCTCCCGGCTTTGTTAAATTGTCTGCACTTACTGTAAATTGCTCTGGATTAGAGCGTCTCCCAAATGACTCAGATATTTAAATCATGTGGGTTTGCCTTGGGATTGGTCATCTCCAGGTTCCTCTGTGTGTATGAGGGTTTTGTTATGGACGGTTTGAGGGTTGCTTTAATTTCGATGGGTGTCTAATTTTACACCTCTTTCCTAGATTTTGATAATAAGTGTGTAAAGCTCTGTATGCACTATTGTGGGTTTTGCATTGTATGGTGAAAATATTTAGGCTCTCATCTCTTTTACACTTCTCTCCTTCTATTCTCTCTATTTCTCCCTCTTTTTCTTCTCTTTTTCCAGTAATTTATCTTATTTCCTTTTTCGTTCTTTCTGCATCCTTTCCTTTCCCTGGTCTCCTCGGTTAATCTCATCTGATCCCCAGGAGGTACTGAATCAGTCTGTGATGGACCGAATTCAGAGCACATTAACACATTCCTGTCCATAGGAATTTTAAAAATGTCGTCGGTGAACATAATCTCGTTTATGTTCGGTAGGCAAGAAGAAAACAGGTTAAGCGACTCATTGTCACTAATAATTTACTGATCCACTTTGGTTCATTAGGTCTCTGCTGTCCTCCTCTGTGATGAAATCGAGAAGACTGTGTGTACAGACTCCTTAGTTGCGTGGAGGTCTCAGTGACTGGCCTGCAGTAAAGCTGCATCATCGTGGTCAGGGGTTTCAGCCTTGGCTGAGGCAAAGCAACAGTTATGGAGATCCAGCATAGGGAGACAGTTTGCCTTGTCAAGGGGGCTGGATGTTGAATGGGGCTGCCTTGTCTCGCATTGCGCTAGTGACCCCTTGTGGTAGGCTGGGCGCCTGCGAGCTGAGTCATGGTGTTGCCTGGTGAACAGCTTCTCCTTAGCTTGTCTGTTCCAGCGAAAGCGTCCTGGTTGAGTGAGCAGGGTGATGTCAGGATGTGCTTGGGGGGAAACATGTCATGATCTTATCTATACTGTAAAGTTGTTTTGCAAAGCAACAAGGCCGTGACCACAAATTGAAATGGAGAAATGACCTTGCCACAAACAGCGCTGCAGATATTGAGATGCACAAGAGTTCCCTTGCATGTAGTCACAGACAGTAACTGACCATGTGTCTTATACCATTACTACCTGGTGGCTGAAGAACCAAAACACAGGCCAAGTTGTGCATCTCTGTTTAATACTCTAACCCACCATGCTATTCACTGTCTGCATTCATTTCACTGAGTCAACCTTCAACAGTTTTTTGTTTTTGGTACTTGTACTTTTGCACATTATGCCCTTCATTGTATAGCGATCTTCGGTTAAAATTTTAATTGTTTCTGCCTTCAGTCCTGGACAAGAGCCTGGTGGCCAGCTGTAAGGATTCCATTGGCTGGATGTTTTCCAAGCTGGATACTAACAATGATTTATACCTGGACCAGGTAACCTCGTCTTAATCATGACAACTGCTTTTGTTTTACTGGGGGAACGCTCTAAACACTACACTCTAACCCTACTCTTTGGCTATCCCTGTGGGTCATCCTATTAAATAACAATGATTCCAGGTAGAACCGATTAGGGATCTACATGGAACACAGAACGCTTATATCAAGACACAAAAGTGTTCTACCTGGAACACAGAAATGGTTATTGAAATGGGTTTGCCCACAGGGACAGCCCCGAAAAACATATTTTGCAAACCTTATTTCCTGGGTGTCCTTACAAGTGTTGTCCTCTGTATTACAACGTCTGTGAGCAGGCCGAGCTGGCAGCCATCAACCTGGACAAATATGAGGTGTGCATCCGGCCTTTCTTCAACTCCTGCGACAGCTACAAGGACGGAAAGGTCTCCACGGCCGAGTGGTGCCTCTGCTTCTGGAGGGAAAGTAAGCGTGCCACTAATCTTGTTCTTAGTAAACCCTGGTGAAATGACGTCACTGTTTTAAGCATTGAGGTCGTTTGGAAATAATGCCACAATTCAGGAGATCGTGTTGCTGGCTGGCCGGCCCAGGATTCTATCGCGGGTCCCCTGGGCACTACACAACTGTCTTAGCCCACTGAGATTAAGCCATATTGGGCCTCCGTCCTCTAAACTCACAATGTTGTTTATTAATATGAGCTGAAACAATCGACAGACATATAATTAACAGCATAATCGATGGCGTGGAGAGATTACATTGATATGTTTATCTATTATTCAGGAAGTTTATTTGCAGTTTAACGAGTTGGTGTTTCCTTGACACAGATTTTTTCCTTGATGTGGAGAAGTAGTAAATAAATGAATGTTAATGTGTTAAGGTTTCTATACTATCTTACTCACCTTAATTATTATTAAAATCATTATCAGTATTATTGAATAGGTTCAGTAGTTAAATGTGATAGCTTATACTCTCATGTTAATCCGTTCAGCACAGTTCACTACCATATTGTCTTCAGACTTAATTCCTACACCATTTATTCAGTAATTGGAAGTAGCTGTTGCATAACACATTTATAATACCATTATAACACATTAGAACACATATCAACAAGGTTGGTGTGATAGTAGACAGCAGATTTGAGTCTCACCGGTAACAACCACTGATTGTGTCTCAGAATGTATGCAGATAATATGTCAAGTCGAGAAATCTTTTCTCTGTCCCAAAGGCTCATTCTCCGGGGTAATGAATTATGCTTTTTACTCACCCCTAGAAGGCAATTAATAAGAGATTAAAGGAGTAACATCTGATTTATATAATAAATCAATACACAAGAAAAGCTTATAATGAAAAACACTAAAAAGGACTGATTGAAATTAATGATTGAAATGACAGATTCAGCATAACAGCTGAAGTAGAACAGATCCAATAGAACAGTTCAAAACCAGTTTGAATCTGCTTTCTCTGGTCTTAGAGCCTCCTTGCCTGGCTGAACTTGAGAGGATCCAGGTTCAAGATGGGGCCAAGAAGAAGCCTGGTAAGTGTCCACCTTATAACAGGGACAACGTATCCATCCAAAATGATGTCCTACTCCCTGTTTAGTGCTTTTGACTGGGGCGCACACACTCCGGTTGAACAGTTTGACCCAAGTAGATCACTCCTATAGACAGTAAGCCCTGTGGCTGTGGCTCTCTGCACAAAGCGATACTGACTGAGCGTTAGTCAGGGCGATTCCTCGTGACCCGGTTCCTCGTATGATCTTTGGTGCCAGGCTCGACGGTTCAAGTTTCTCATAAATTAGCCAATTCTAATTCAACTTTGGACCTTCAGGCCAGTTCCAATTATAATTTTTCAGTGCAACTCTTAAAGGATGTCTTTAGACATGAGAAAACAGGCGGTTGCAATTAACGATGAGGTTGAACAGAAAGCCAGCGTGCTCCGGACCTTCTAGAGTAAGAGCTGATCCCCCTGACTCCCCCGAAATGAACACCAAAAAACAGCCATCACCTGAGGGTGAAAACAGCATGCCCGTGATAAGGTTTGAAGGATGATGGCAAGAATTATACGAGCTCCTAGGCAAGCCACAAACTGGTCACTTCCTGTGAGAAACCAAGCCGTGTCAGGGTGCTTCAGAAGGGGTCCAGGGGCCACAGCCGTTGTGTTTTCTGCAGTAGCCCGTGGGACCCCCGGGACCCACATCACCACAGCGTCAGCACACACCGACATCCACGTCGAAACTCCGTGACAACCGGCGGAGTCCGGGCCCTGAGGAATTCAGACACCTCTGCAGGCGAAGGAGATTCTGACCCGGAACTAGATGGGTGGACGGAATGCACCCACAGGGGCCCACAGGGACCCATCTGGGGAATAATACATTGGCATCTGTGTCTTGGGTAGTAATTGGAAGGTTTTCCACTTGTACTGCATGTTGTTTCCGATAAAGAACACGTCGGAGCCTTTGCCAAGAACGCGTGCATCGGAATAGGCTACTTATGTTCGGCGGGCATATGTTGAGTATAATGAATAAAGGTGTTTGTGTAGGACATCTTCCCACAGATCTACTCTTCAGCCTGGCCCAGCGTAGGCGGTGCGAGCTACTGTTGCTGCTGGCGCATTAAATGTGCCGAGGCTTGGATCAAGGTGCCTGGAGCTTAACAAGTGTGTCATGCCTCGTGTGTGTGTGTTTTTGTGTGTGTGTGTGCGTGTGAAACGAGGTGCAAACGGCAGCAGGATGCTCATTAAACAGATCACAAACACGCAGCTGGGATTAGGGCCTAATCTGGCTGGGGATTAAAGAGCAGAGCTGCGGTGAGTACCGTTCGCCCACAACGGGCACAGGAATACCAAAAGCAAAGACCAGCAGAGGAGTGTGCAGAGGCAGAGGGGAGAGCACGAGACCAGACGCTGGTTTCGTTTCTGCAAGTTAAGGCGAAGAAAGTAGCCTCTAGAGAGAAAGAGTGAGAGAGAAAAAGAGAGAGACAGAACATCTAAAGGCATAGAAAGCGTTATGGCAGCTAGAAGAAAATGTAAAGGAAAGCTGAACACTCTTCTCTCCTAACGTTTTGGCTCACAGGCTTGTCAATTTGGGTGCCAACTAAGGACAAGGAACCCAACTGAAAACAGGCCAAGGCTGGGGTTTTACTTTACTTTCTGTAAAAGGATTCCCATGGCAAAGAATGGAAGAAGTGTGCAGCATTGATGCCAACTGAGGACGATGAGAAAACAATTCATAACAGGCTGCTTTAAACAAACAAATAAATATTCAAGTCGACTTCTTTTCAGAAGCCGAGAAGTTAGTCCCCGCGTCGGGCCTCAGTGTCGCCGTCCTCATATGTTCTGTTGTGTTGTGGCCGTTCGTGAAATCACCTCGCTCCAGTATTTATGTGAAGTGGCAGTTGGGGTTGACAGTTGGTGTGATGGGAGAAGGCTGAAACAGAAGGAATATGCCACTGGCCTGACACCCATTTTAACATGACATTCTCAAAGCACAGAGAAATGGGGAAATACAGTGATGGATTCATCTTGAATAAACCTTGGCTCAGTTCAATGAAACAGGATCCCTCTTTATCTTTGTCTGCCTTTCTCTCAGTACCCCCCTTGCTCGGTTTCTCTCTCCTCTTCTTCTCTTTCTCATCCTTCTCTCCCTCCACACTCTCAGTTCTCCCTCTTTCACCGTCCCTTTCTGTCTCAGTCTCTAAACTCTCCCTCTCACTTTCTCTATACGGACCATTTCTCGCATTTTCTCAATGCTGCCTCCCAACTCTTCCTCTCACTCCATCCTCCTTTCTTTGGCCATCTTCATAAACAACAGCTCCCCCCTTGTCCCCCCCGTCCTTCATTCCCGACTGACTCTGACGCACGTATCTGTGAGCTACGGCGACGTTCCCGTTCCGTCACTCGCTCAGCGGCAGCTTTGCGGGAACGCCGCCGCGCAGCACACGGATATTTAACCCCGACGCGGTGTGCGTGTTTCCAGGCATGTACGTACCCAGCTGCGATGAAGACGGCTTCTACAGGAGGGTGCAGTGCGATCAGGGCCGTGGGGAGTGTTGGTGTGTCGAGCAGCATGGCGGAGAAGTGACGGGCTCCCGTGTCCATGGACACCCCGACTGCGGTGAGGGCGGAGGTACCGGTCGGAGGGCTTCCGGGGGGTAACCGGCGTTACAGGATTCCAGTCGCTTTCCCAAAACTACCAAAGTCCTGGTCTTCTTACCAGGATTTCTGGAAATAGCTGGAAAGTTTGCAGCGCTGTTGCATACAGTATAAACAGTAGTGATCGGGCTTTCGGTGCAGTAATGACCATAAATACACAAAACCCTGTAGATCCTGTAAATCTCTCTGCCCTGAATAGACCAGCACAGCAGGATGGGAAGGCCAATATAATCAGTTTTACAGGGATAGTTTAAAGAAAACCATGTATAATAATGAATTCATATGTTTGGTTTGTAGCCTTGAATTCTTTGAATGGAAATGGAAAGACTACAGTATGTACCTCTTGTAACTTCTGCCACCTGAAATCACAGGAACTAACAGAGAAACTCTAAAAATTTTTCATCCCTCGTTCCAGATGAGCTGATTGGATATTCGGGAGATTTTGGCAGTGGCGTGGGATGGGAGGATGAAGAGGAGAAGGAGACGGAGGACAACGGGGAAGAGGCGGAAGAGGAGGAGGAGGAGGAAGAGGGGGAGGCAGACGACGGGGGGTACATCTGGTAGAGCCGAACCCGAACAAAGAGCCTGGTCAAGACGGATCCATTGTCCTACAGCTACAGGGATGACGGCTGAGACTGTGTCCTGAACAGCACTCTGTTCCCTACAGTGCCCGTCTGTCAGTTGAGTCAACTGAAGGCCCAATCTGATCACCAAGAGCTTGGCCCATATAAGGACGCCCATGTCCTGATCAGAACCAGTGCACCAAATAGGGGACAAGGAGCCGTTCGGACTCAGCCTCTCTATCTCCTGGCAGCAAAAGATTTTGGGGATTTTGGGGTTGGGGCACGGAAATCTCTCCTCTGTGGATCCGGGGAGTTGGGGGTAGTGGGGTTTAACCGTCCGGGTACAGTGGTGAGATGACCAGTTTTTGTCTTAAATACGTGTATAGCTTTGTTCTTTTACGTTTTGTGAGCAAGAGAGCTTTCCATTTCTGCTGTCCTGAAGAACGGCACCTACACGGGGGGTATTCAACTTTGACCTTACAAGGCCCGGACCGTGCTGGTCTTTTGTTTGCCTTGTTTTTAATGTCACCCACCTGGTGTCCCAGGTATATATAAGGCCCTGATTAGAGAGTTACAATGAAAACATGGAGTGGCACTGGATTGGAGGGTCAGAGTTGACTACCACTGGCTTACAGCAACATCCTAGATAACCATCATCAGAGAATCTGTCCAACCGTTAGATCTGTATCATACATTTATTTTCCATTGTGATCAATTGCTTGAATATTTCAATGACCGGTCAGCTCAAACGGGAAAATTGTTCAATATTTACATGGTTATGTTGCCAAAATCAGAGTTGCTGTACATATATATAAATATATATATACATACATATACATATAAATCCTGTAGCAATGATCTATGGAGCAAGACTATCAGCATCCCAAATGACACCCTGGTTCCTATTTGGTGCCCTAGATTGGATCAGGGCTCCTGCAGCTCCACATGGCAGTAGGGAGCTGTTTGGGATTCGTGGCAGAGGCGTCTTTCTTTCCCAGGCCGGTTCCAGTACTGACAGATTTTATTTTCCCTCTAATAGTTTCTCATGAAGCATCTTTCTTATTTTGATGGATCTCGTCGAAGTAATGTTCCTTGTTGGGTAGTTAGTCAAAATCAATGTGTTCCACGCGTAATGGCTGAAGTACAGGGAAGGTTTTGCGCTGCTTTATTTGCTTGAGATATGCTGACTGATGTACACGACTCTGAACAGTCTGTAGACAGACTCGGTAGACACAGACACAATGACTGCTATTAACTGTTATGACACGGTTATGAGACGTCACCTATCGTGTTATTAACTCAGAACTTGTAGAATGTATATTAACTTTCCCATCAACCAACACCACCGAGTATCACCCTGCTCACTACGTATTGCACTACTTTCATCCAGGGCCCATACAGCACAGGTCAAAAGTAGTGTACTATAGAGTGATTAGTGTGCCATTTGGGACAGGCCCACTCACTTACCTGCAAAAATCACTTCAGAGAATGTGCCAGTTGATGTTCTATTCTTAGGATGCTACTTGAATCTGTATTTTTGTGTTTATAAAAACAAAGTGTATGTTATTTGAATATCTTTGTGCGTGCGTGTGTGTATATTTGAATTCTTAATGTTAGATTTTTTTCTTTCTCCTCTGAGTATATAGCTGCCATTTGTTGCTATGCCAACATCGGCTGGGTAGACAGTTGGTTTTAGTATTGCATGCTGTAGTGAACAAGAATGTACTTCTAGGCTGCACACTTTACTATTAAAGGCTTTGGGCCCCAAACATGTCGCATTTTCTCTGCCACCCTAGACACTGCCTGGTGGGTCACCTGGCACTGAACCATACATTTCCCCTGGTGACTGGGGGGGTGAAGCCCCGACTCTCTGGGTCCTCTGTCTCCCTCTGATTCCTATTATACAGTCGAAGAGAATGAAATACCAAAATATTACCACATGTAAAAACTTCTGTGCTGTGGTTATAGTGATTAACTTGTGTAACAGCAGTGTATTCATGACATAACACTCTGTTACCTAAAATTAAAGTTTTCAATAACCCTCACTATGGAGATGGGATTTCAGTTGGTAGTAGTTTTATACACCAAGATCACTCTGGGGGTACAACCCTTTTTCCAAAAAAGGGAAAATGGAAAATGGAAAAACAGAATGCAAATATGTGCAAGTAATTTAAACACCATAATCAATAGAAAATAGTACAAAGACAACAAATCAAATATTGAAAATAAGAAATGTTATAGTGTAGATGATGACATCATAAACGTGCTACTTCTGATTGGTGCCAACTCAGTAATTTGCCCAGAACAGAAAACGTATCTATAGCCGAATAAGATTAAAGTGAGAAACAATTTTTTGCATAAATTGCTAATATTTTTAACAGTTCATGTTAAGTCTTGTTGTTCGTTTGATTAGCCTAGGCTGAATCGTTAACCATTTTAAATAATGTTCCAACTATTTGACCGGAGTTGCAGCCCTCACATGTAATGTTAGCTTGATACTTTCAGCCGATGTTAAGTTTTCGTTGGTTGTGCACGAAGATATGAGAGGATACGAGATTTTACCCTAATTGAAGTAGCGGTTTAGTAGATCATGATTTTGCATACCATTGCATGTGACTGTCTGACACATAATTTATTATTATATTTATGAATAACAATCATATGGTTATATACTTAGAAACGAGTTGCAATGAATAAAGCTGTTTTCTTATGAATGACTTTCATTGAGTCAGTCTTGCTGATGCAAAGGGTTTTCATTACCAAACACCAAGTACAGTAGATATAAAAAGTCTACACACCCCTGTTAAAATGCCAGGTGTTTGTGATGTAAATAAATGAGACAAAGATAAATCAAGACAGAAATGTTTCCACCTATAATGTGACCAATTCAACTGAAAACAAATCTTTGAGGGGGAAAAATGAAAAATAAAATGCCAGGTTTTTGTGCATCACAAAAACCTTGCCTTTTAACAGTGGTGTGTATACTGTTAATATCCACTGTAACTAAATTAGGATACAGTTGAGTCATTAGCAAACTGTTAAGCATTAAGCTGTTGGTTATTTAAACAGGAACTTTCATCAGCGCGATCACAGGTATGTGAATGTTCGATCTGTTAACTGGTTGCATGTCAGATTTATCGCACGACTGGTTGGGCAGGGAAAAGCTGTTGCTATCTAACATTGTCCACCCAATCATCTGCGTCAGTGTGCTGGTGAAAGGATCGATCTAATAGGCCGATAGATGGAAGGGTTAGGAAGTGATCTCATGCTCCTTCGTGAAAGTCTTTTTAAAATACAGTCGTTTATTTTGATACATTGAGTGGCTGCTGTATTTTGTAGTTTATTTTGATACACTTGCCCATTTCTAGTGAGGGGTTCATCACTCCGTGATAAACTATGCAGGCAACTAGTGCAACATTGTAAGAATAACGTTGACCTGTGTAAAATTGCAAAGAGTTTAGGGATCTCAATCTACATTACACAATATCATTAAAAGATTCAAAGAATCCAGAGAAATCTTTGTACACAAGGGACAAGGCTGAAAAGCAACACTGGATGGCACGATTCTCTACTGGAAATCACAGCATGGGCTCAGGAACACTTCTCAAAACCATCATCTGTGAACACAGCATGTCACTGCACCCACAAACACAAGAAAAACTCTACCATGTAAAGAAACAATACATAAACAAGATCCAGAAATGCCCCAGCCTTTTCTGGGCCTGAGCTCATTTAAGATGGATTGATGAATTAAAATACAACATTATTTTGGGGAATCATGGAGACTACATCCACCAGCACACAGTTCAAAAGCATGCATGAGAGATGGTATGGGGGTGCATTAGTGCGCATGGCATGGGTGACTTCACATCTGTGAAGGTACCATTAATGCTGAACAAATACAGGTTTTGGAGCAACAATGTATGTCTTTTTCAGGGATGGCCTTGCTTATTTCAGCACGACAATGCCAAACCACATTCTGGACCTATTAAAAGAGCATGGCTCCATAGTAAAAGAGCCTGGGTGCTAAATTGGCCTGCCTGCAGTACAGACTAGTCACCCATTGAAGAGATTTGGCACATTATGAAATTACAAATATGACAATGGAGACCCCAAACTGTTAATCAGCTGAAATCCTATATGAAGCAAGAATAGGAAAGAATATCACTTTTAAACCTACAACAATTGGTCTACTAAGTTCCCAAATCCTTACAGAGTATTATCTAAAAAAGGAGATGCTACAAAGTGATAAACATTTTCCTGGCATTAAATTCAAAAACATCTGTTTCAACATTTTGTATGTTGTCTTTTGGTATGTACCAGTAAGACCAGTCTGGTGGTAGTTGGTCTGATACAGTAAGACCAGTCTGGTGATAGCTGTAGGTTTTATACAGTACCAAGACCAGTCTGGTGATAGTTGTAGGTCTGATACAGTAAGACAAGTCCGGTAGTAGATGTAGGTCTGATACAGTAAGACCAGTCTGGTGGTGGTTGTGGGTCTGATACAGTAAGACCAGTCTGGTGATAGTTGTAGGTTTTATACAGTAAGACCAGTCTGGTGGTAGATGTAGGTTTTATACAGTAAGACCAGTCTGGTAGTAGTTGTAGGTTTGATACTGTAAGACCAGTCTGGTAGTAGATGTAGGTTTGATACAGTAAGACCAGTCTGGTAGTAGTTGTAGGTTTGATACAGTAAGACTAGTCTGGTGGTAGATCTAGGTTTTATACAGTAAGACCAGTCTGGTGGTAGATCTAGGTTTTATACAGTAAGACCAGTCTGGTAGTAGATCTAGGTTTTATACAGTAAGACCAGTCTGGTAGTAGATGTAGGTTTGATACAGTAAGACCAGTCTGGTAGTAGTTGTAGGTTTGATACAGTAAGACTAGTCTGGTGGTAGATCTAGGTTTTATACAGTAAGACCAGTCTGGTGGTAGATCTAGGTTTTATACAGTAAGACCAGTCTGGTAGTAGTTGTAGGTTTTATACAGTAAGACCAGTCCCATGACCAGTGTGGCAAATTGGCCATCTGAAAAAAAAGAACTAAATGTATCAATACTGCCATGCAGGTTTGATTGAATTGGGCCCGTTATTTCATTCACTTAAACACAAGTCCTACACTGCCTCCCAGTGTCAGGAGATGTAACCAGACTTTCGGCCGTGTGTGCGATACTTAGCCGTTGAAAGCACCGGGGGAAACGGCGTAAGACCCTGAACCGCGGCGCGTTCCCTTCGTTCTCCTCGGCAGTGGATATTACCGAGGATGTCAGGCCACAGTTTTTTCCGCGGAGTGACAACATAAGTGAACGCCACTCCACAGGCAGCTAAATAATGTAGGCCTACAGGCCCACAGTAGCTTTCTGCCAGCTTCACGGTGTTCCAAATAGAATCCCATTCCCTTTACACTGCACTACTCTGAACTAGGGCTTGTGGAGTGAAGTATATACAGAAGTGTGCATTTCAGGAAGGAAACTGCATAATCAACTATAATTCTCATACTAGCCCTCTAGAAGTGGGACGAGACCTGCATTGAGGCACGGCAGAGTCTTTCAGAGCCGAAAGAAGGCCCGACCTCAAACAGAACATCTTGAGGATGTTGGGTATTTATATTCACAAAGCATTTAATATATACGCTCTAAACAAAAATACGCAATGCCAGATTTGATTGTTAAAAATATTTATCACATTTAACACGCTCACAGAGTTTTCAATACTTCCAGTTGTAGTGTCTCAAATGGGACCCTGTTCCCTAAACACTGCACTACTTCTGGGTAGGGCCCGTACCAGGAACAGGGTGCATTTGTGGATTCACTATTACATTAGTTATGACCTTCTGGTCAAAAGGTAGCGCACAATTCATGGAATAACATGCCATAAATTGAGACACAGGACTACAAGACAAGCTGGGCTCCAAGGAAAAGTACTATACAGAGAAATAAACAATTTCCATTTTACATTATTTACAATTAATACAGAAGCATTACTGGTAGTTCAACATTGGTTTACAGGGTTATAAAGGCTGTCATTTCAAGAGCTCCAGAGGCAGTGGTACTCTCATATCATTGCGGTCAGATAGTCAAAAAGTACCAGCAGCATTTCAAGCCTAGACTGCTTTATTGTACATGCTTCATATCATGTACAATATAGTTTCAACAATGACACACACAGACAGCGAATGGGACATCAATCTGATCAACACAAGGCTGATTCAGGTCGCCTCTATATAAACCATAAGACAATATTGCATGGTGGCTAATGCTTATAGCAAATAACCAACAAAAACAACTCAATGAAGGTCCTTCCAGATTCAATCAAATTGTCTGTGACATTAAGACAATGTTAGCAAGACGTGAGACTCAGAATGGCAAAGATGATTTACTGGTAGGCCTGAAAATATCTGTCTCATGTTCATTTTAGGGATGTCCCTCCGTTTCAGTGCGTTTTAGTCCATCTGGTACCAAAAGAACACGACACATGTCCAGAACCTGCAGCCAGCATGAAGCAAAGGCCCTATTCAAACTGGTACCCAGGCTATCTGGTGTTTCCTTGAGTACATAAATCCAAGCGTGCATTAAAACATTTTTTTGACCAGATTTAATTGATTAGGGCCCTAAATATCCACAGTTTTACTACAAATGCCAACGTGGTGTAAAGATTAGCATAACTTTCCTCTTTCTACTGGTGGCGAACAGCCGATCTGCTTTATTGCTTCTTGCCCCAAGACAATGGACATTTGGTTCTGGCCGGTCTGGTTAGTTATACAGGAAAAGAAACATGACACCGCCCACAGAACCATTTTGACCCAACTTGATTCTTTGTAAACATCCAAAAGTCATCGGTGAGTTTGCATATGTCTTTGGCTGGGTGCAGTAAAGGCAAGAGCTGGGTGAACTGATACACTTCATCTGATACTTTATGGCTGCGCAAAGAAACGTCGCCATTCCCTTAGGTAGTACAGCCCAGGAAAAAAAAGGTTATTCAAGAGTCCTTTACAGGTTCTTCATAATTTCTGACCGTTCCTTGAAGAATCATTTGAAGAACATTTTGGGTTAGATGTTTGAGTGGGTAGGTTTTTCATATGGTTCTTGGAGAAACAAGTAAAAATTGTTCTAGCTATTGACATTTTTCCTTGAAGAATTTATAAAGGTTCCCCCACAGTGAAAGTAAAGGATATTCATGAAAATCATCTTTTTTAGTGCACTCAATAAAGGAAGGAAATCAGGTCAAACAGGCTCAGATCTTGAACAGTACACGAACAATTGCCGGAACCTATTAAAAGCATTTGAGCTGGAGTCTGGGGGCACAAGCAGGCTCCATCAAATACCCTTGACATCGTCTCAATCGTACGACACCTTAGTTTAGATAGGACTGCTACGTACAATACAAACAAGCATTGTACGAGTTTCACTCACATTCACTGAATATTCTCAATCATTCAGAATCTATACTGTACTATTTCTATGTGCAACTAACAAGTCCATAATGAGCCCTGAACAACAGAAAAGTTTACTTAATAACTTATAAAACTGTTACACATCCTCTGCTGTGCCTTGAATTGAACAGACATGATCAAATCTGATGGATATAATTGGATACTCAAATCACATGGTAGACAATGCGCTGATATTCCACTTAATGGACTTACATAACACTTGATCTCAGGATCGTCAATTCAACACAAACAACTTTTAAAAGTTTGCATAGATAGAAACCTTTAAAACAGACAAATTAACTTGGAAATCGACGAGTAAAAACCTAATTATATACGCCCCACCTGTGGTAATCATTTTCAGAAAACCCATCAATTGACAACTGGGAGCATCACAGCTTTATATAGAGGATGATGGTAAGGACGATCTATTTTCTTCTTCCCCACATTACTACGTCACCTCCTTAGAAAGATGTAGTCCCATTGAGGACAAGGAACCACGGCCCGGGGGTCGAGCTATCAGTCGATATATTGCGACAGCCACCGGAAGCCATCTCCGTAGCCTTGTTTCTTCAGTACACTGCACATGAAAACCTCCAGAGGTCTTACCTGCAGCTCCTTCAAGGACACATTACCCTGGACAAGACAGACACAAGGTCAGACGCTAACATATCGTACCGCCAAAGCCAAAAGAACATACATCAGCGTATGAAAGGCCAGACGATCATTCACATTCCTGTTACCAAACATACAAATAGTATTCAGTTAAGGTGCTTACAGAGCCACACACACAGGGTTTTGGGGGGGGGGGGTTAAGTGTCTTGCTCAAGGGCATTTAGAATGCTGTACCAGGAACCTGCCTGCTTCCGTCTTATTGGTGCTTAAGATACCTTGCCAGTGCATTGACCGTCCAGAGCAAACGCCCCTCTCAGTCCGCCCTCACTGATGGCTTCGGGCCGGTCGATCTTGTTTCCCAACACCAACACAGGCACAGTGAGGATGGTCTCGTCTGCTAACAGGGCCTGAGCACACACATACCCAGGTTCAGTAATGAGACCAAAATGATGCTGTCCAAATGTTCGTATATGTTCGAGTCCTAGACTTTTGCCAGAGCGATGGCATCTGCTGTGTATCTAGGTTGCCTTTGGGTTTTCTTTAAATGCAATGTCTTACCTATTAAACCTTATTTTGTCATGTTAACTATATCTGCCTCATTGCCCTGCCTCATTGCCCTGCCTCATTGCCCTGCCTCATTGCATCCGTCTTCCCCACTGAAGCTACATTGCCCCCCATTCCTCAGGTGATCCTGGACTATTAGCATTGGCGTGTTGCGTCTCAGCCACTTGTGAGACTTGAATCTAGACTGGGTGGTCAGCTTGGTGATATAACAGAACCTTAGACAACGGCGCCACTGCGGCGGTGGGTCCAAGTGGGTTTTGTGCATGACGTTGTTTATAGAAAATGCCGTTAAATTTGATTAACGGCGGTCAAAAGAAGTGGCTTACATCAAGTTCAATCTTCGATTCTGTTAGGCGGTCGTGATCAGCGCAGTCAACCAGAAAGACTACTCCATTTATTGCCGGCAGGTAGTTTTTCCAAACTCGTCTTGCTGTGAAAGAAGACGCAGGAAATTATTCTGGAACACGACGAACACTCAAATCAAACTCTAGAAAGATTCAGCGAACAACCTATTTAGGTCCCAGTCTCACCTTGTACATGACCGCCCAGATCAAACGTGGTGAAAGTCATTCCAGCTATTGTCAACTCCTCTGATGCTTCAGGATGAAACAAAGCCTACAATGACTCACTGACACCTCACGTGTCCTTACATACCGACGCTACATCACGGACATAAAACAAGCCCATAACGTGCTTGGAAATGAGGCTACTTACTGGGATGCAACGTGGGCACATGCTGTCCCAGTCGGTCGTCTTTCAGCATGTGCAGAAGTGTTGTTTTACCAGCGTTATCCAGTCCCAGGAATACCAGCTTCCCAGACTTTTTGTACAGCCCTGGGAAACATTGATATTTCACTTGTGAGTTGTGTGGAGACACCCACACCCACACACAAGAGTAGTTAGAGTTAAAGATTACCTAAAAACTGAAGCACACCACTAAAGCCTCTGTAGAGCCAATCGAAGACAAATGACATGTCGGTGGTCTTTGCCTAAGAATGAAGGCAATTAGAAAATGTGTTAGTACATCTTCCTCCCTGTCGCACGTTGCGGGCTCGAACCAGCGGTCTTCATCGCAACACAGGTGACAAAATCAAGCTTGACCCGAAATGTTCGACTTCGATTCTAACCTATCCACAACATTTTAAAATTGACTATAGAATGACCACAACCTAAATAACTTCGTTATACTACCACACAACTCGTGAAACCTGGATAAACTTGTGTAATGGGATCGATAGCATTTTCAGTTTTTAGGTTTAATTTTTACATTTTATACGTACATTCACGCACGAATGTTACTACCCAGCTATAAGTTTGTCAACAAGCTAATTAACAGAAAGGTAGCGCCACCTGATATAGCTGTCCAACTTAGCTAACATAAGGCTACGTGGCTAGAACGCGCTTAGCTTAGTAGCTAAAATCTTGGCCTTGTGTGGACCAGGGAGACAGACAGCTCTTCGAAGAAAATGTATGACAGAATATAAGGAACGTTATGTAACTATACCAATTACAGAATATTTTAACAGTGCTGTCAAATCTTACCTCTTCTTGTCGACAATGACAGCTTTGGGTCGATATTGACTTGGATTCGAGAACCGAACAGCTGATTGTATTCTTCTTCGACGTGACTTCAGGAACTACCTAACCTGCCTATAATGCACTAGCGCCGTCTGCTGTTTGGGGAAACACATTGTACTACGTTTATAATGCTCACCTTTCACCTACTTCTTACATGAACACATTTACATGCACAATATAAACATTACAATTATTTATACATTTAAATTATGTATATACATTTCATTTAATAATTTTCATAATTTCCTTTTGGTACTGGAGTGAATGAAAGGTAATTGAAGATATTCTCCCTTTTTCTTACTGTTTTTTTTTTACCAGGTATGCTAAGAACAGATTCTTATAGTCACGACCTGGAAGCAATTAGTGGTGGCTATCAAGCGACAGAAAATTTTTCGAGCCTTGTCAGCACAGGAAATAGAACCAGGACCTTTCTTTGCGGAGGTTCTCTGCCTGTGATTGCTTATTTTTTTGAGAACTAATGATTCATATACTTACGTTATGTAGCAGAAACCTATTATTCAGATGGTGATTGAAGTAAAGTATTTTGTTCAATATCAGAAGATTTTTCACTGTGTTTGCATGGAGAATTGAACAAGACACACATCAGTTCCTGTCCCTAAATCTCTTCTAGACTTTTTGCTGCCCTTCTTCACCTGTTTAAACAGCTTTTTATACCTATTACAAGGTTACATTATGGTATATAACCACTAGATGCTATAGTAACTGTAAAAATTAGATTCAGATAATGAGTAGAGGGATGTCTGTTGATTTATTTTGAGTATCAAATCACATTAAAGTTACAGTTAAGTACACAAGAAAGTATAACTGATTTACATCTATTTGAACCTGAGAAACAAAATATAATCTTAGTTAACTGAATGTTTGTTATGTTAAACTGGTAAAAGCAAAGTGAAAACCTGAGCAAAGAGACATTTCTTAAGTAAGAATTTAGCTAGAACAGCCTGGGAGTGTTCCAAGTGTGTTTGGAGAGCTCTTTGGTCCATTAACCAATTAACTGCTTTCAGATGTCATCCGGCAATCAAAATGTTCCATCCTACCTGAACATGATGATATTCCAAACATTACTTCAAACAGCAGTTTCACAAAGAGGTTATTATTATCACAATTTACAATTTCAGTGTTATTCCAGACCCAACATTGAGAATGCATTTTGTTCCAATCTTCAGCTCTTCATTTCTGGATCTGCTATCTTGTTTAGACATAGAACCATTTATCAACTGGAAAAAAATATAGAATTCAATATTTCAAATTCCGGTTAAAATTAAAGCACTGATAATAATATTTTGATAATCAATATAACATACCTTCACTTGGAATAGGGTCTTCAGGGCCAAAAGCAGAAGCCTACAACACAATATAACCAAGTACAATTTAGGAATGTAGCAAATAACAAGCTAATGCACTCAATGATTTGCATTGTATAAGGCCTTATTAACAATAGCTTTCCCAAAGTGCTTATGAAGATGCCTAGCCTAAAAACACTGGAATGTCTCGGTTTACATTTCTAAAGTTAGAAGCACAATTACTATTTCATCAAGTAGGCATACTCTTTGTCAATTACTAAATCAATATTGTATGTAGGTCTGAATTAGTAGAAGGGACTCACGGAATCCACGACCACCTTAGCATCGGCAGTAGAACAGCAGAATGGGCTGTCCGTAATACAGGTGTTTGTGCTAAATTCAGATAGCAAAATAACAGGAAATCAGGCAAATGCCGATAGCTTGTCTTTTATGTTGTTGATTATCTTTGTAGCAAATAATCTGCATCATTGACAGAGAACTAAACAACAGGCCATATTCCAGACTGTAGATGTGAATCCCTCTCTTACCAGTTGAGTTCTCCGGCATTGGTCTTTTTGGAGATCAGCGACTTCCAAAATTCATGGGTTTCCTTGACCGTCTTAAGAGCAAAGTCCTAGAAAACAATGATGCCAAGTGATTCTCTGTTTGCACACTTCTTGTTAACCACTCTTTATGCAAAGTGGAAAATAGGAGTGTATCTGAAATGTCTGCCTGGTACCTCTGTACAGTGACACACTTCACTAGGTGCAATAATATGATTGGGATACAGGTAACAGGGTTACCGCCTTGGAGTAACACATTGAACAGCAATCCATTGTATATTCAATGATAGACAATGACAGCTCAAAACACTCAACGACAGGACCGATTCACTAGAATGATTAAGTCAAAACAGCCTCACTAGCTGTATTTGGTCTCACTCTGTTTTGGCCTCCTGGGAGATAAAGAGTTTAATGTGTAGTTTTTACTCTGTCTTTGAATTCTCCGTTGAATGCAAACTGGTTCTCGGGTTTTCCGTCAGGCACTTTGTACTTTTTAAACCACTCCAATGTAGCTTCCAGGTACCCCGGCTTGAGTCTTCTTACGTCTTCGATATCTGCAGTGATCACATTAAGACACGTATATTTCATGGTAAGCCAGACAAACAACCTACTACTGTGCCGTTCTTAAGTATTTCTGGATCTCTGAAAGTTGTCTGTGTTTCATCCTGAAGCATCAGGAGAGTTGGCAATGACTGGAATAACTTTTAGCACGTTTTGACCACCCACATATATTATACGCTGCACCTTTCTAGAGTTTGGTTTGTTGTTACGTCATCTTCCAAAATCGCTTTCTACATCTTTCTCGTTCACAGCAAGCCAAGGCAGGAGCTTTATTCCTGTTTGAAGGGAGAAAGCTTTATATGTATAGAAAACACCCGAACAGGATGCTAGCCTTTTGAAGGACATCTAGCAAGGATGTGTAAATAAATACAACATCTAATGCCGTAGCTTTCTTGATTTGCTGCAACGTTGTGACTTCTGGTGTCCCGTGTACTTTCATATTCCCCTTCAAAAGCACATATGTTATATGTAATTAAGATCCTCATAGTACTGTTAAAACTGTTGGCCTCAGGGTCCTCCGTGTTGATGACGATGACTTTCCAGTCAGTTTCGCCTTCGTCGATCAACGCCAGCGTCCCCAGCACCTTCACTCGGATCACCTCTCCACGAGAGCAAACCTAAAGAATAAAAAAACACACAGAAAGATTGAGAAGACTACTAACTTGAGACAACACAACCGTGAGGAGCTTAAGACATTAATTCAAGTCATACAGAATGTTGCCACAACTGTACAACGCATCACCTTGTATCCTATGTCACAGATGTCAATGGGGTCGTTGTCACCACAGCATCCTGTATCTTTGTCCTTATGACCTGGGTCCTCCCACGTCTGTAAATAAATACGCCAGAAAAACTGACAAAAACCCTTATGAAGCAATATAGAGCATTCATGAACCCTTGTGAAGCATTATAGAGCATTTGTAGACCCATATGAAGAATTATAGTGCATTTATATGCCCTAATGTCATTAAAAAGCATTAATGAACCCTTACGAAGCATTACAGAGTATTCATGAACCCATAGCAAGGCACATAGACACATCATTCATAGGTGAAAGGAATGCTATAAATGCCTGGATGAGAACTTAATAGAAGTAAAGAAGCAGTCAAAGTAAACTGATGCAACTCGCCTGAGGAATGGCTCCGTAATTCCAGATATATCCTCTGTGTGGAAACACGTTGGCCACGTAACGTAGGTTACCCTTTTTGATGTCTTGCTTCAGTGGATTTAGAGGGTCTTTGGTGGCAATCTACATTATCATGGAACAGTAAGGATGTTTCGTTACTAGTGCATGCATGCAGGCCTTAGCTGCAAAATACTGGACATACATGGACCACATAAACTGGAGCTATTCTGAGGCAGTCACATTGTCAATGTTTTGTTGGGTTATAGACTTACTTTATAATTGGCTAAATATATACATTTTGTTACCTCAATCTGTACACAATACCGTAAAATGCTATAAGGCAAGACCTCGAACAAACATTACCTCCATCTTTGCATTGGTCCACCTTGGTACCTCAATAACAGCATGGAAGATATTCTGTAGGAGGACATTGTTAAGGTTATCACTGGCAATTCAGGGGTCACCAGAATTTTGCTGGAAAAAATAAGTAATTGATGGATGTTTATACAGGCTGACAGATACACGTTACCTGAGATTCGTCTGCATAAATTGGGATGTCATGGAAGGGAGAGACGTATTTTCCATTTGAATTTTCTGTGGAGAGAGGTTATAATGAACGAACTGCTACATTACAACGTCTACTCCTGTAACAGGCTGTAAGTACACATTTCTTTAATTTCTGACAAAATACAAAATCAGGGCATGGTGATTGTTAATGTGACCGACTGTTCCCCATTCACACACCTTAAAGTGGATTCACATTTACATGGAACTAATCAAATGACATACTGTAATTGTCGACATTCTGTCAATCTACCCAGGCCTTCTACATGTCAAGCTGTATAACGTAAAGTAATTTTATTCTCTATTCCCTTATACGTTAACAAACGACGCCTTTGCTTTGAACGCCATTTACTTACTGAAGAACACTCTGTAGTCCACCGTGTTGGGTTTGCCCCTCTCCTCGATGGTGAAGTTCATGTCCACCGACTTATTTTCTACAGTTTGCTTCCTCGTACAACTGCTAGACGGCGAACTACCCGTAGGAGTAGATAAGAGGAAGCCCATCTTCTTCCTAGTAGAGGTTAACTGGCAGGTCAAGCCCGTTGCCTGTGCGCGAAAACAGCGTGCACACTTCACCTCTTATCCCCGGCAAAGCTAGATGAGGCTGCGTGGCGTCATGTTTGATTTGTGCACGAAACAGCGGAGACGGGAAAGCAGACGCGGCATTTCGACGTTATCTTCACTGGCACAATACTTGCAGTGTTATACATAGCTCAGTGTTATGTCTCTGGGTGAATGTAGCGTTTGAAAAAATACTTAGGCTGCTAGGTAGCCATCTCTAATCCCCAAGTCACAGAGGCCGTCCTGTAATTCCACTGATCCCTGACAATCTATAAGTCAACTAGACGTAAGGTTATTTTAAATACTAATACGTTAATATGCTTCCTTGTCAGGTGTTTTTCATTACAGTTCCTTCCGTACTGTAGGTTTGTTAGTAAATTATATAAAGTAGTATTACTCGGTGCAGGGCTTATTTGAGCAGAATTTCAGAAAACCATGTTAAAACAGATGGTGCGATTGGGTGGTTGGAGATAAACCAATTAAGACCACGCGTTAGTGCTCTCCCCATGGGATATCCGTTAACCCCCGCGTCTCCCAGGTGTCTTATACCAGAAATATAAGGGCTGGGCATTAGTCTATAATGCCAGCACATAGGGAAAACGACCTGAAATGTATGTGCTAATTGGGTTCTGGTCAAAGGGAGTGTTATTTGAGTTGCATCAGTTTCAGCGACTGAAACCTTATAATATGGTTAATCTAAAAAATACAGTTTATACTAAGTTAACCTTTTGAATCCAAAGTTTTCTATTCAAATTCACATAAAATACACTGCATCGTAATTTTCCGTGGCGTTGCGTGGCGTGTAAAGGCAGTTTGCACCCCGGCTCAGCGTCACCACGCTACACGCTACGCCAGTGATTGGGACAATACATTTAGTGAAGACTAGTGCGGGGTTGGTTATCGACGCGTTAATAACAACAATCTACACAGAATTGGTTGGACAGCAAAAAAAGCCCTTGTTTGAAATATCTACGCGCTGTGGCCATAGAGCACCACAGTACTGCCAATGGGTGCCACGACGACAACATCCTTGCTAGCAAATTAATAAACCGACACAATATAGATTCAAGATATTTATTCAGTGTTTTGTATGATCTGAAGTAAATTCATTCACAGAGGCATGCGAGCTGCTAAATGAGTTCATTTGATGTAAAGTGAATACCAAAGTCTGGTGTAGCGGTGGTTCACCACATCCTACTTTAATCATCTGGTTCGCGACAGCCAGCCGAAATGCAGAAGGGGAGACAAAACACATCTCTCCAGTTGTGCTCAGACAGAGATTGTAAAAAAGATGTGACCTTTCATTGCCATTCCATTGACAATCAACGAAAATGCTATTATGATGAAGGAAATTGAAAAATAAGGAATAGGCAATAACTGTAGCTACTGAAAGGCCACTGTGAAGTGTAAACAGGATATATTTGCTTTATCTTAATTGAATTTCAACAAATATAGCAACTATGGCATATTATGTTCTGGACAGGCATCCTGTCTGATAGTTCCCCAATGTAATGCCTGAGGAATTACAAACAACTAATTGTCCCAAGGAAAACGTCTATAGGCACAGCATGCAATCCTCAATGTCTCTGGATGTGGAATTAAAAACAGTCTTTAGTTGTCGGTTGTAGTTTGAATTTCAAATGTCTGAGGAAATTGTTGAATGGCAGTTAACAAGTTGTTGTCCAGAGGATTTGACTTTAAGTTTAAACATTTCAGAACAGGCATGGCATGCAACTTCTCCATGGGTACATCTGCAGGGGATGAGAAAAGACATTTTGAGTCAGTTGATAATTACAAATAGAATTTCAGAAGAGACTTCACCACGGCCGTGTTTCTAAATTCTCCACACATGTCGGCCTACTTTCCCTGACAGATTCCAGTCTATTTAATTCCAACGCTTATTGAATATGTTGAAATTCACCACAGATTCTGCAAGTGCACAGTTGGGAAGAAGCTTCAACAAACAGAACCGAGCCCTTGATGCAATCTCACCAGTGATGTCATTTCCTTCCAGGTTGATCCTCTCAAGTGTCTGGATGTCAGTTAGCCTCTCTGGGAACACAGACAGCTTGTTGTAGGCCAGGTTAATGCTGGTCAGGTGCTCCAACTCTGCAACCACATCTGGTAGTTTTGTGATGGCATTGTTGTGCAGGTCCAGCTCTGAAACGGTACAGGGAAATACCTTTAAATTGCTTGCGAACCTTCTGCATCTAATATATAAAACGAACCATTTTATATCAACCTCTATCAGCAAAACCTCTCGTCATTATCGTTCACCACTTTCCTGTCCAATAACGAATAAAATGCCTATGTTTGTGGAAAGTATGAAAGTCACACCTCTCAGCTGAGTGAAGGTTTTGAAGAATTTGCCAGTTACTCCCTTGATCTCATTGTCAGCCAATGTGACCGTGTGGATCTTCTCTGCGACACAGTTGAGGACCCGGAACACTCCGTCCGGAAAACTAATCAGTTTGCAGTTTGACAGATCTGTAGAAAATATAGAACTAATGTGAATGACTATAAGTACGTCTGAATTGGCATCCTATTTCCCAAATACTGCAAAAGTTTAACAAAATGTGCTTTTGTCAACCGTAGTACACTATATATGAATTAGTGTGCCGTTCGGCATGCAGTTATAAGAAACAAGACAGAGCAAAAAAAAAGATAAACATAAAATATTAAAGAGATAATAGTAGTCATATATCCAAACAGTTTTCAAATCAAATCTAATTTCACTACAATTTCCCAAATCTCTCTAGTTTTGCCTATGAGGATCTTTTCCGTAGCACCGACTACCACAGCCAAGGTGGAGACAGGACTTTGCCTCTAGCTGCCAGCCACTCTGAAGCCCAATGGGTGATGCAAATTAAACATTGTCAGCGGGGAATGACGACTCCCCCCAGAACCTCCACAGATAAATGAGGTTGTCAAGTGAGAGAGAATGCCCTTGCCCCTTCACGAGAGCAGATCCACCCATGTGACTTGCTGGTTTGAATAGCAGTGTGTAAAGAAAACGTGTGCAGAAAGCAAAATCTAGAAAGCAGATCCCTGTAGGAAAAAGCTAGTCGCAATCTTCAACCCTGCCAACACTTTACTGGGAGTTGGGATGCAACACGTCCGTTGATAAAATCAGAAATAACAAACCGAGGGAAGAGAGAGAACGGAGTTTACATATTTTAGGGGTGAAAATTTAGAATTTAATAAAATTCAAAATGACATAATTGATTGTAATTGTCAGGTGAAGAAGACATCATTCTGGAGGCATTTTGAGTAGCACATTACTGCCACTTGCTGGCCAAAAGCTAAACTCAACATACTGCTCTAAATAGCAAAGCATGATCCACAATGATTATAAATGTGTATAAATGGCATAACGGGCCTTTTGAAATCCCATAAGACCAAAGTGTCACCCTATTCCCATCGCGGACAAGCAAATCTTGCCAATATTCTATGGCAGACCTAGACATAGGAGTCTATTGTTTAAAGGGCCGGTAAGATAAACAGCCAGCCGACTGGCTTCAGTGAAAATTCCAATCTCCATTTTGTGATCTAGCTGGTAAAGGATTAAACTCAGGTACCCAGGGTGTCTTTCTCCTCCTCCACGGTGGCATTTACCCTCCGGGCCACATTAGCCACAGCCTCTGCCATTATGCCAGTTTTGTGGTTCTCACCTGGGGGTAAAGATGTTGACAGATGAGTACTTGGGATACTTTAAAATACATTGTCAAACCATGATAGTAACATGTTTGTATGTTATTAATGACCGTTATCAGGTTAACACACACAAGTTTGTCCGTCATGTAACTTGGCAGTGCAGAGGATATCTATTTTTAACATGTTAACAGTTCATGCATACACGTTTGCAACTTTGTGTCAATAATTACAATAATGTTACATTTTATCGTTAATATATCAGCCAGCACTGGAGCATAATATCCTCTCCGTCTAAATATAAAGGGCATGGAAAAGTTACAAGTTATTAAGACTTTAAACCAAGCCTAATTATCGTAAAAGTTGAACTGCTCGTTTCCCAGTGTTGTCTACTCATAATTCTACAGAATAGGTGCGTGTAAAGACCACTGGTTGTGTATGACAATAGCCCATATCACGTTATTTGAACTAACTTACCTTTAACTGTTCGTGACAGCTGCAAATGGGAGAAACTCAATCCAAGCTCAGTGTCCAATCAAATCCATTCATTCTCACACAACCATCGTCAAATTTGGATGCAGTATTTTTAGCCAGGGGATACAATGAGTTAAAGGCGATCAAACCACATTTCAGATTACCTTTTCCAAGTGTTTAAATCAATCCACCTAACTGCGGGACATCAGCCCCAAAAGCGTTTGGTTGGGGTTTTGAAATGAATACACGATTTTTTTGTATCCTGCTTCCATCAAGTATTGCTTCTTCTATAGTACAAGCTACCGTATTGAAGCAGTTCAAATACGCGCTAAAAAGTTGCAGTGATGACTGAGAAGACTTCGGATCTAAATTCTGCCCAAACGTTACTCATACTGATCTCTATGAATATCAGACTGTAACTGGTGTTACCTTGTTTTAAGCGGAGTATTCATAGTATGTACTATCAACGAAGTTTCACGCAACGTTCTAAGACTCGGTATAGTAATAGATTATAAACGAACATGTACAAGTATACAATATAAAAGACAGTAGAGCATATTATAAAAAGCCAGTACTTGCAGATACATTATAATTTACATTATAACTGTATAAAAAGGAAGTCGGAGTTTATCATACCTACCTTAGTATCCTGGATAGGGCCACTCTATGGCCCGCCAAAAGAATTCTGCCCTGCCACAACCACCGCTCCAGAAATCCCCAGATTGGCCAGACTTTAAATGTGTTTCTGAATGGGTCTAAAGACAATAGTAATATGATGTACTGCACTGACGTCACTTCTCCCATGATGAAAAACCTGCATGGTAAACAAAGCCAGCAGATGTAGTTGTCCTCTAATTAAGTTATTTAGTGTTGTAGACAAATAATAGCACAGAAAAAAAAACAATTTCCTATACTTTTCTGACATTTATTTGTGATCTTGAAAAGGAACTAAAAGATGATTGCTTTCTCAAACTGAAATTCCATCCACCTTTGTCATGGATTGTTTGTTTTGGGTCGGTAATGTGTTCTGGTGTGTTACAATGTCTGTTACAACACTGTGGTGTTTCATGTAAATGAGCCAACATTCCAGAATGGTGCATTGCTCTCATCTCTGAGAACTCCAGAACACCGAAACACATAGAATTCAAGTGAATGAATAGAATGAATTCATTATATTTCTCTGAGTAATTCACCTGCCTGCACTGCGTTCCCAATTGTTGAGTCTAGTAAATTATTGTATCACGGTATTAATAGATCAATAACATATTCATTGATTGAATATCATGACAACCACACCCTACAAAATACATGTTCTTTAATCAGCAAAAAATATTTTCACAATATCAAACATAGTGTATTTATGATGGAATCCCTGTTAAACAGAGAGCAATAAATTAACATAAATACCTCTGCTTTATTTAACTATTATTTACAATAAATATATTATACATCAGTCACACCAGTAGGTGTAGATTATTAACAGTGCTTGAATAATCAATAACATCACATTTGCTTAGGACTTCAAATGAGTAGGCTGACATTGGCAGGTACTCTAATTTCCAAAATCCAAGGCACTCACTTCCGAAGAGTAAAGACATTCTCTCAAAACGTACGGGACATCTGCCACGTCTTGAGGAGTGCACAGTCACAATATTCAAAGAGCTTACACAAAGTGTTTTTATTTCATCTGTTTTTCATCTGTCTTGCACAGATTCTTGGGCAGAATGTCCACTGGTGAATCTCCACCCTGACGTTATGGGCCTGCATCATCTCAGTTCCCGTGTCCAGGCGAGAGGCGGTCAGTTACCAGCGGCTTTGTCTCTGCTCACGCCGTTTCATTACCCATAGAGGGGTGGTAGAAAAGCTGTGACAGAGGCTATTGGCAGCCACATTCATCCACGATCATATCCTCGTGATGCCGAAGCAGCATCTCCCCATTCTCATAATACAACATGCTGAGTGGACTCATCTTGGTTGGGGCACAGCAGGCAGAGGGAACCCGCTCAGCGTGGTAATGTTTCAGGAGACTCTGGAAGAAAAAGACAGGCAAGTCTGTGAACATGTTTATCTCAGCAACTTCAAATCGGCGTGAGGCAACAAGCGCATGGTAAAATAAACAATGTGCCGTATGGAGGACTCGGAATGTGAGGCACCTGAAGAGATGAATTCTCCTGGCATTTGGGGAAAATGTCATAGAAATATGTTGTAACTTACCTGCATATAAGCGTGGTTTGTTGGATTCAGGTTTTCCCCCACAGGGCTTGGACAAGTCCCCTCACACCGATGTGCGTTATACTTTTTGGGAAAGACGATCCATGATCCCCAGCCAATCAGACTGAAGTCCACATGCATGTCAACTTTTCGACAGAGGGACGGGTCAATCTCATTGGTCCTCTTGGACACCTCGGGCCGTCTCACTGTCGGTCGATCGCTCTGGCCTGACGAGTGCCAACGTTTGCTTCTGTGCCTCTTTGGCCTGAGGACATTCTTGGGCTCAGTCCCGGACAGGAACTTTGACTGCTCTGCCGTGTGGAGGAGGCTAGCCTTGACCTGGGAGCCTTCCTCCAACCCGGTGTGAGAGAAGACCACCAGCAAGGCCCTGTTGCTGAGCCTTTGCTCCGTTTTAGACCCAAGTGACTCGACAGGGTTGGAGTAGGACAGACCCCTCTTTGGTCCATTGCTCCTGGAGGGCATGGAGACTCGTTTCTGGTCCAGCCAGTTCAGCAGCGGACTGGTCAGGTTGTAAACGTTCCAGTGCTGGGACGAGGTGATCACGGAGGAGGCTGAGAGCTGTCCAACTAGCTGGTGTTCTCGGCAGGTCTGCTCTGCCAGACCGCATGGGTAGTCGTGGTGATGGTAGATCTCCACGGTAACATTGGAAACCATCATCGCCCGGGGAAACCTCACCCTGACTTCCGCCGCTTGGATCTGGTCATCGGCCAATAATGTATACAGGTCAAAGGTCGCAATCCAACGCCTGTGACTGTGAGACAAAGCTAATGAAGAAAGGAACAAACATATTGTTTAGAATTAGTACTGACTTGGTTTCTGAACATGACAATCTGGTCTGGGTTCATGTTAATAAAAGCATTGTTTATCATCCCATATGCCTTTACGCAAACATACATCCAAGTTGTATGAATCCATCTAGAACAAACGCCATTTTATTTTATTTCAATGGGAGTGGACAGTCCCGCTATTTAAAATCGTTTTTACAAAGCATTTTGTGACAGTTAGAATTATAGGGAGACAGATGAAGAGGATGTGTAGGTAGAGATGGACTACCACTGGACCAGGAGTATAACCACTGGACCAGGAGTATAAACACTGGACCAGGATTATTACCACTGGACCAGGATTATTACCACTGGACCAGGAGTATTACCACTGGACCAGGAGTATAAACACTGGACCAAAATTATTACCCTTGGACCAGGAGTATTAACACTGGACCAGGAGTGTCACCACTGGACCCGGAGTGTCACCACTGGTCCAGGATTATTACCACTCGACCAGGAGTATTACCACTGGACCAGGAGTATAACCACTGGACCAGGATACACACAAAATAACATGTTATAAACTTTGAGTTGGGACTTGTTTTTTATTTACACTGATTTACAATTACAATATTTGTTAACCATCTCTTAAAATGTGTTTTAAAGATCTAAAAAGGGCTAGCTACAGTGTATTATAATAATGAATGTTCATTGTTTTTAGCAGTTCTTAGGACCATTGAACTCCATGAACATACAGCTAGTTTAGTAACACACGTTCTATTCAAATCCTGAAGAGCAATCCAGGCAGGTTTAACATATTGGTTGTTTTACATCTATTTGGTTACAATGAGAGTTGCTTGTATTCAAAGACAATATTGTTTTAACATTGTTGAAGCAATTATTGTTGGAACTAGGAAAAACATGTTTGAGCTTTGAACTAGGAAAGCGTGTTTAAACTTGTTTGTAAATAGAAACGCCGATTATGCTTTTCAACGCAGCTAGGCAACTAGATTTTGGATTAATCTACTGCTGGGCTGGGGAGAACACCAACATGTGTTAATTAGGGGTTGACTTGTGGAACAAACAAGAACAATAACGCGTGGTGTGGTAAGTAATTAATCAACAAGATTAAGGTATTGTAATTGTCCAATATGGACTAACGTATCGTTGCTATTCACTGATGGGTCAATCTGTTGATTAAAGGTGCCAAAACCCTAACATCTACACTCCTGTAGCCGAGATGAGATGGGCCTATTTTGCTAAGTCAATTCAAACGCGAAGTCTGAATAAGATTTAAGATTAAGGGTAACATGACTACAACCGAGTGGAGGATGAGTCCAGGTTGGCCTAATCCACTCAAAGCAAACACCGGATCGAAACCAATCATTTAACACGTCCTTAGCTCGGCTTCCGCATATCCTCCATTCAAACAAATAGGTAACAACTATGACACCTAGCAGTGATGTTAAATTAGATTCAGTGGTGTTGGAGGACGAGGGCCGGGAGAGGAGTCGGTGGAACATGTTAACGTCTTGTTAAAATCCCGCCATGACCCGAGATGTGGGCCAAGACCACCCCACTAATCTAATCAAGAGACGTGTGAAAAGAACTGAGCGGTTTTGTTGATTTGGGTTAACAACAGATTTGAATAGGCATGTCTGGCAACATTTCTAATCAACATCTCCCTTTTAAAGAAAAAGAGAGGTTTGCTTTGAGAATTAGGATAAAAACCAGCCTTTTCACGCGCTGATCCTTGTACGGTGATTCTATGCGTTTATTCAGCCGGCAAATGTATGTGGATTGGAGCGTTTTAAAATCGTCTGGGACAGAGATTTGACAGCTACTGTGGTGTGCTCAACAAAAGCAGTCCATCTTTTTAATATCTTAACCTTATTTGAAGAGAAAAATCTAAGAGCACTATAACAGCCTCAAATAAACGTTATTTTACCAGGCTGGAAGTAGCCTATACCCTAGGCCTCGAATTACACATTATTTTCTTAAAAGCCTTAAATGGAATTGTTTTAAATTCATGTTTTTTTTTTACCAACTCCTATTTTACACCCAATTCATAGAGTGGTAAGGTATAGTTAATTTGCCATAGTAAACAAAAACTTACTTTTTGCCATCACGCTCTTGACTGTGTCTGCTTGCTTTACGGTGGTATGGTTCGTTACATCCGTAGGCCGAGTGCGATTAGATTTGTAATTCCGGTAAAGGTGTATCATATACGTTGGTGCCAGATTATGGTATCCAGGTAAACGGTGTTCTCCGGCAAAACTCCGTGATATTCCGTGATAAACGCCATCTCTAGATCGGTGCATTCCCTGAGCCAGCAGCATAAGCAGAGATGCATGTAGAGCTACACCTAGAGCTCCAAATGAATGCATGTTCACTCGATCAGATTGGTTGACAGATTCCTGTCTGGGTTGAGATTAGCTCGGCTTTTATACCCTCTCCCGCGCCATGCATATTTAACAAGTAGCCGTGAACATTAAAGGAAATTGGCATGCGTCTTCAAGGCTTGTGACATGACAGGTCATCATCCATTGACTTGTTAATGCGCTGCTCAAACAAATGAAAGGATGAGGTACGAGTTCACAACAAGAAGTGAGTGTTCAGCCTTAACATAACCAAACACCTCAACTTCAACCATTACAGCTCGACGGACACTTTTTTATGAAAAATATTTTATTAATTCCAGTCAGACATTTTGACTACAGCAGACTGATTACGGCGCGATAAGCCAACTCATCTTGGTCTCTAATAGTAAATTTGGTTCTAACTGAAATGAGCGATCATGAACAATATCTTATATGTATTTACATCCACCAGAGACCATCATCATTATTACTATAAACATTAGGCCTAATGGTTTCTCATTTCACGTGTTAAGGCAAGTGACCTTTTAATTTGCCTTTTTCCTGAGATTAGGTAATGAAATTATACTTGGTCGGTCAGGACAAATAAATTATTAATAATGATTTGTGGTGCCCTTTGGAGTTTCATGGCATACCGGCGAGGCCGCTGAGTCCTGTGGCTTGGTGCAGAAACCGTGAGGATGGACGATCTACGGAGGAAAACCATTCCACTCAGCGCGCATGCTCCGCCCCTTGTTTTATTCAGATAGTGGAAATCCTTTCCTCAGAAAATCTTCAAGAAAGGACTGTGTAGGGAAAGACAAATACGTGGAAGAAACGATTCCTAAATAAAACAAAAACCGCTGCGTTGCATCGATTTTCTTTTGGATATTGAAACACCAGACAAATGGGGGGAATTAACTTTTCTTCCATGTGAAATGGTGAGTAAAGTTTACAGTCCTCGCTCGTTTCTCGTGTCCACGCACACATTGGTAGGCTACACGGTGAAAGATTGGTCATTCTTGTTTGTGTTTATGCGGACGTTTAGCCTATACGTGAAATGTGTGTTTGGGAAACTCACTCAGTACCTCATCACCACGTTGCACCACTCCGTCGATGTTTAACATCGACTGGAATAAAATGTTAAGTGTGTTAGGAAGGCTTTGAAGTTACAATAGTGGCATGTGGTTGGATTGGCTACAGGCTTGGCATGACCCCCCTCCATGCCTCCTCAAGTCCTGATCCCGTGAAATTGTTCCACAGATTAAAATGCGTAACTATTTCACAGCATTGAAATCTACGTCCAATAATGTTCTTGTAAATAAATAAGTCTGAAGCTTTTAATAATATGAAAAATAATGAACGAATGAAAATTAGCAGTGTTTATTGTCTAATATATGTGTAATATGCGAATGATAATAATGAGCCAAATTATTATTAGCGCTTTTGGTCTTTTACAGCGAACGGTTGTAGTCTTTCAAACCTCGTGGCCCGGTTCCAGTACAAATACACGGTCAATCGGTACAATGCGATCTATCCTCTTATTCGTTAGGTACATTTATGCAAATCGAGCACTTTGATATGGATGGCAATTAAATGTCCTTTAAGGGGGGTGGCCTTTTAAACCCCATTTGACCCCAGTATAGTGATGCCAATATTACCAACTAAGCACATCAAATGAAGCACGATCTATTGTGTCATGTCCATTACTCTGCTCGTGCACAGAAACTAGGCTTCAGCTACGGGCAGGGGCTTGTATATGTATAATCCCGTCAAACTTTAAAAGCAAACGGATTATGAAGATCAATCAGGCCATCAGGACATATTGATACTGTTGTTGTTACCACCCCCGGTTCTGCCATCAAAGCAAAGGATCCACGTTGCAGTAAAATATTTGCAAACCAAGTCGGACCAGAACTACTCCTATAGGGGCCGGTTTAGATGTATTATAAACATGGCAAACCGTTTAGTAACCAAGCAGCCATTCCCTCGGTTGTGTCCCCAAAAGTGCACTACTTTCTTGAAATAAACCCCATAGATCCTGATCAAAAGCACTGCACTTTTAGGAAATAGGTTCCCATTTGAGGCTCCTAGCTTATTGTTTCGTAGGACAGGCTTTTGATGGGGCTAAGAGTCCTTTACGACCGCCAGTGAGGATGCGAGGAGGTAGTATATTCCCGCCATGAATCACGTTTAATTGTAGATGATTGTTGTGGCACATTGTTGAACATCCAATTACCCGTCGTCTAAGTGCTGTGTGACTCATCGCAGGTGCTCGATATAACTGTGTTTCAGTGGTTACATGAGGCTGTGCCTTTATACATGAACATGGTCTTCTGAGGAAATCTAGACTGGGTTCATCCATTTTTACACTCATCTCATTTTATTGTATCGTTATTTTTGCTGATGTGCTCGCCCATCACGGATTGCTAAAGCGTTTTAGAGTTTTTTATTTGATGTACAAGCCAAGGATGTGCAATGATTATTTTCTGCCACCAGGGGTCACAACAATGGAGTTAACGTTTCATGTTCAAATCTGGTCAACATTTGAGAAAATGCTATACTTAGGAGGCATAATTACAAAATAAGTATGGGCACATTACATTTGTGACATGGGAACAAATTTGTCACTAAGTCGTTTGCCCTCTCTAGTCTTAACATGTTCAAGTGAATTCGGCATCCTGTCTATTCCATGCGTATCAGTATTTTTTTCTGTTCTGCTTTGGGTCTGTGAACCAGAACCTTGTTCTTTGTCTGCTGTTTCCCTGTCTGTAATTCTGTATCTACATTCTTGTCCGGATGTGATGGCTCTGCATAGTTCTGTGGAAAAAGTCTGCTGTAAAAACACAGGTGTCAGTACCCTGCCACCGAGGAGAATGAACTGAGAATCCCTGTCCGGAAAAAGGATGGAGAGATGAATAGATGAAGGGATCATGGTGTTAGTATACAGACGGATGTTAGACATAGAGACAGTGTTGAAAGTCAAAACCGGAACAGGAACCAGTGATATTATCCTGATTTCTCTGGTACTGTTTTGAGTGGGGGGACTCGGGAAGGGAATTGCCGTCATCTCCCAACGTGGAATGTGTGCTGTTCCATTTTCTCACCTCCAAGTTATCTTCCGCTCCTATGAAAGGAGATGGATATTAGGAGCAGGTCTTAATTTTACGGTGAACACATTCCACAAGAGCTTCATTAAAACAAGCAGTGTGTGATGACACGTTATGACACGGGTGTTGGTGTAACTCAACGGTTACTACACGAAACCTTCACGCACAAAACCAGCCACAACAAAGGGGTGTGATATTGTCAAATGCCACAGCCTTGCTTTTACATCCCTACAATGTAACACTCATTTGCAGTATTTATCTTCTAAAATAAATGGTTACTCAAAGACACCAAAAAAACATGTCTCCTTTATTAGGGTGTTGCAAGAACTTCTTTAACATCAAAGGCCTCTTTCCTTCTATGTAACAGCAGGAAGGAACAGGTGTGGCAGTCAAAGTGAAGTTCATATCATGATGTAAATACTCTCCACTGAATACCAGCTGACTGTGGTTGAAGCGAACTGAGAGATTTTAGTGAGAGATGGCTGATTTAACTCAAACCTCAAGGGACAGGGAAAGAGTGTTTAAGATAATAGTTGGTATTTCGATTTGGTAATTTGATAGAAACCCCCCCACACACAAACCCACACACGCTTTGCACACCCCAAGCATGCAGCTCAATCTGTCGCAGTAGTGCTAAGCCTGCTCCTATTTGCTCAGCTGTAAGTCCGTTTGCCCTCTGAGGTGGCGTGCGTTAATTGCTAATGAATGAAGTAATTAGTACATTATTCTGAATTACGTGAAGACAATAATGTCCTGTTTACCTCCTTGCTGGGCACTGTGATTACCCATCTCCCTAGGAGGCTCGTGGAGTGTGTACGCATGCTTGTGTGTGTGTGTGTGTGTGTGTGTGTGTGTGTGTGTGTGCACGTGTCAGTTTTCTGCTGGACCTCAAGCCTCATGACAACCCTGGGGTAGCAATGTCATGTCGTGTTCACAGGCCGACAGTACAGGGCCTAAGTTGCAGACCTGCATGACTCAGGTCGCCCTCCGTGTCAGCTGTCACGGGAAGCAGCTAGCCTGATCCTGCTCCGTGTCGGTTGTGGGAGGTGTTAGCTGTGTTCCTAGGTGTCACTGCAAACAGGCCGTAAATATGTTGCTTCGTGGGCTGAATTAAGGTGAAATCTGTGTTTTTGAGTGAAAGTGTGTGTCTGTGGAAGCCTTCGGTCATACATTGATTGCGAGAGTGACTTTTGGAAACGTTGTCCCTGGATGCACGACGCCACTGTCGCATGGATTTGCGACGGGCGTGATCTCGTTTTACCACAGAGGTCATTCCGTTTCATTTGAAGCGTTTGAGAGACTTCTGGCAGGTTCCGTCTGCCTGTGTCGTGTGGGAGGCATGCCGTTGCCAGGAGCCCAAGCTGGTGATTACATGGTGTTCCGCCTGAGGAGTGAGGCACTCCGGGGTCCGCCCCCACATCCTCTTCACACACACACACACACCCACTGTCACCAAGCCGTCCGTTCCTGAGCTGTTATTCATTTGTCGTGTCTTGTATGACTCTGTTTCTCACTCTTTCTCCCTCCCGCTCCGTCTCTGTGTCGGCGGCAGGCTAGCTGTCTGACCGCTGCTCCGCTCTCCTCGGCATCCTGGCTGACTCCGTCTTTGACTCATCCTGTGCACTCGTTACGAGGAGGCGTTAATGATGTGAGACCGCTCGCTGTAGCACTAGAGGCGGACAGACAGAGCAGACAGGCCGAGCTTTAGCAAACAGACAAACAGGTAGACGGACACGTTAAACCTCCGGGCGAACGGCGAGCCTCACCAGCCGCGGACAGAGACGCAAGCGGAGCAGAGCTTTCCAGAGCCAAGGACGTCTGTCTGACTGAGACGAAAAGCGCCTGTTGCTCTTGTTTTTATTGTCTGCAGACTTAAAGCCTCACTGGATGGTGTGTAACAGCAGGAAACTGTGTCAGGTACTGAAAAGGCATTTTATTCTCTGTCTCTCCTTGATTTCCAGTACAAGACGTCCTCAGAGAGTACCAGAGAACTTCTTGGGAATAGTTCTGTATATTTATTTCAGCTTTCTCCCTTTTTTATTGTGAAAGGGAGTTGTTGCCTGCCTCTGTCATCAGTATGTGAGTGATGTCTGGGGAAACAGAGGTCCCATGCCATGCGGTGAACACCATCTTATAATTTCAGTTGTCGGGGTTGATTGGGATGTTTTCATGGCACGCCGGTTACTTGGAAATGTATGAACGCACGAACACGCACTTCCAAGTATGGAAGCCCTCCCGCCTGTGTTTCAGGGTGAAGGATTGAATTACTTTCATACTACGGTACACAGACATAACTGTGGTAGTCCCTGGAACCCGGCATTGACCCCTAGACTACGGAGATCTGGTAACAGAACGGAGGGTTACTAATGGATCATGGTGTCAGTGTGTTCTCTCGCTATCCACGGCCGGTTATTTAGTCTCATCACTTCATCGCTGTGCTATTTTGGCACATTTTCGTGGGCTTTGAGGTTGTCCTCATCACAGGTTCTGAGCCCGATGTGCTGGGAGGCATTCCAAGTTGATGGTAACTCATGTCTGGGCGTCTCTAAATGGGTTTTGAAACCGAGCAAGAGTGGCAGAAGTATAGCAAATCGCTGATGGAGTAGTGAGGCAACTGGCTGTTGATATTAAAGTGCATGCTAAACTGGCTATCTTCTTAATAGTCTCTGAGGGGATGATTTAAGGTGTGTTGGGTTTACAGGCGATTCTGTAACTCACGTCTGGGTTGCAGCTCCCAGTTGTGACATAAAAGCATGTCCAGTGTGCTCATGGTGCCGACCGCACATTGCGGCCAGAAACATTCCCTGGGGTTTCAGAAACATCTAGGCCACATTATTTCAGCCTTAAAATCATAGGGGGATTAAAACATTTCCATCCTGAAATAAAATAAATTACACCGCACCGTTTTAAAAATAGTTTTACAGTTGCTTTTAAAAGGATCTACACGTTGGCTAAGGAACGTCAGGCCAAATGTCACCCTGTCTCCTAGGCAAGGCACTGCACTGGTTGAAAGTAGTGCGCTATGTAGGGGAAAAGGATGGCCGTTTGTTACGGGATGATGTGAAAGAGCGGAAATAACGCAAGGAGTGCTATTCCCGCGTTTTGTGTCATCACTTTTCATGATTTGTGTAATCACGATTTGAGACTAGTGTCACTTCAGTAAACGTGCAGGGTTTAAAAATGCCAGTTGCCCTCAGAAACGGACGTGGGGTACAAACACGTTATTTTGCCCCTTTTGAATCCGGTGAAAAACACTACGGCTTGTCATTCCAGTTGGTCTGTTTAAGAACACGGTGGAGTACACAGTGTCACTATACCCGGAAACGTTTTTAAGCTCACGTAAATGTCTTCTAAACACTTCGCTGTCCTTTATTGGGAAGCAGGACTTTCTTAAAAGCGTATGAACTCATTGTGGTACGTCAATCCTTTCTTTCATTTTTCTATAATTGTATGTTTTTCTTTTGTGTTGAATGTTACCTCAGATGTTTCGGTGTGGGTAGGAAGGAAGCCAGAACCCTTCATTCACATCCTTCCTCCCACATACACTCTGGGGCAAAGCATCCTCTGCCGCAGTAACTGACATCAATCCGGGCTCTTTTGGATATTCTAATCAGTGTTTTTTTTTTTAAACACTGCCCTTGCACACTCTGTTGTCCTCATGTCTCTTCCTGTTTCAACAGCCCCCTCCTCCTTATAAACATCACAGAGCACATTGGCTTTGTGAGAAAAAACAAAAACCTCAAATATCCTACATTTACATGTGACAGTTGCACAACACAATGCTTGCTAAAATCTCAGGGGAAACACATTTGTGTGTGTGCGTGTGCGTGTGTGTGTGTGTGTTAGAGGAAGCACTGAACTCATTTCCGTGGCAACGCCAGCTGTAGTGGTGACCCGACCCGATGTCCTATAGAGTAACACTTCTGTTTGACCCCTGGCCTCTGTAAGGAACGGCACCGCGACGCAGCATGGGAACTTTAACAGACCCTCTCAGATTACTGGTCTCAGATCAGCAACCTGTACTGTGCACTCCTGAACAAATCCCCATCGGCCCTTGTCCAATGTAATGCACTATATCAAATAGGGGGCCATTGGAGACACAGGGGCCCCTCCGCGTCTTCAGCCTCTAACTGTTTCCTGTCAAGGTGTGCAGGCTTTTCCTCTTCTCCTTAAATGTGTTGATGGATAACATGGCTCTGAAACAGGAAGTGCCCTCCGTAGGTATCTGCAAAAGCACTTCTGACAATTGCAGATGTGAAAACAACTTCACAAAGTCCCTCAAGTATTGCAACAATTAGGCATTTTGTCTTCTTTTGTTTGTATACTTCAAAATGTTGCATTTTAAGTTAAACATACTATTATATTAATGTATATATTCTCGGTTTTAATTTGATTGCATTTGTATACAAGATAGTTTCACCATTCAGAAAGGACAGTCGTTTCTAGACAATGTACCCCTATTTCAGGGCACCACAAAAGGTGTCATTGATGGAGTCATTGGAAGCTTGTAATGAGGCCAAAAATGTGGCTAATCAAAAAAACAGCAGTTGGGAACGTCAATAAAAAGAAAGCAGTGGTGTTGATCAAAGAGCATGATCAAAGAATCCAACTCACTATAATCAAGAAAAGACCCAAACAGCTGATCAGCGACACTCCAGGAGGTTGGCGTGGATGTGTCTTTGACTGCAGTCAGCACAGGACTTCACCAGATCTGCAGAGGCCACACTGCAAGGAGCATAAAGAATTACAGTTTCAAAACATTTATTTTGGACTGGCACAATGAAGATCAACAGGTTCGTGAGGGATAACAAGAGGAAAATACGGTGAAAGTTTCACAGCATACAACCTCATCCGGGCATATATTTCCTTTCCTGGAACTTGCTCACTTGTCTTCATTGAAGATGTAACTATATGTAATTATTTAGTGTAGGGAAGTAATTATTAAGTGTCTGCTGAAGTACCTGCGGATGCCTTGAAACTCTTTGGAATGAGTGTTTTCATACAGAAAGACAACGATGACGTCATGCTCCATTAGCAACTTGAGAGTTTTTCAGGGCCAAGAAGTGTGAAGTTCATGAATCTGTCCTAAAACCTTTGGCATGTTGGAATAAGTGGACTCCCAGTACAAGCTTCACTGATGCAGTTATAACTTTAAATTGGATTGATTGGCCCTCTTCCTGTACCTTGGAGGAGATTAATGACCTTTTGGGCTGTAACTGACAGGATGAAACATGAGCTTCCATCCTGTCTGTCTGTGATGATGAGCGAGTTTCATATAACCCATTTAGCGAGTCGTGTCAGTCTGTTGGAAACACATCATCAGCCTTTGGCGCTTGCAGGGACACCATGTACTTACTGCCAGGTCATGACGTCACATGTCATCGAAATTAGTTGTTGTCTTTGCCTGCCAATTGTTATGGCTGTCAAAAGATTGATCAGGGCTGGACACAGCCTCTCAGAAAACAGCCTCTCAGAAAACAGCCTCTCAGATGCAGCCTCTGAAAACAGACTCTCAGAGAACAGACTCAGGATCAGTCCAGCCCCAGAATCAGCCCAACCCTCTGCGTAAGTCCAGCCCCAGAATCAGCCCAACCCTCAGTGTCAGTCCAGCCCCAGAATCAGCCCAACCCTCAGTGTCAGTCCAGCCCCAGAATCAGCCCAACCCTCAGGATCAGTCCAGCCCCAGAATCAGCCCAACCCTCAGCGTCAGTCCTGCCCCAGAATCAGCCCAACCCTCAGCGTCAGTCCAGCCCCAGAATCAGCCCAACCCTCAGCGTCAGTCCTGCCCTTAAAGTCAGCCCAGCCCTTAGTGTCAGTCCAGCCCTCAGCGTTAGTCCAGCCCTTAGTCCAGTCCAGCCCTCAGCGTCAGTCCAGCCCAGTCCTCAGCGTCAGCCGTTGTGGGAAAGTTGTTGTTAAGCTCTTCAGCTTCTGTGTTTTGTGTCGTGTCCCGCGGCAGCAGCTAAGTGCAACACAGTGATTCCTCCAGGGGTTTGTTCTGCCTTGGGGTTTGACATCCTGTACAGTTAGTGGACACCTGGTGCTGTTCTCGACAAGCTTAACATTCGGCCGATTGGGCCCCGATCTCCACTCCGTTGTGTCCTTGGACTTCGATCCCGACTTGTCAGCCGTGCTTCAGAGAGACACGGGATGATGGAATCCTCCGGGCTGCCTGCTTTAGAAACACTTTCTACTTGACAGTGTTGGGTGGTAGATAGTCACGGTACGTTCTTGGAAAATGAAATCCTCTTTTTGAAATCCTCTGCTTCACGGGCTATTCCTTTCCAAACGTTGTACTGTAGGTGTGTATAACTTAGTGATGATATTTTCTGAATGTCTATTGACATGCCTTTCCTCGTCTACCATTATTGAGTTGGGCCGAAACCCAGTTCTTTTAAACGCATCGAACGGTGTTAGAAAGACCGGGAAGTTAGTCGAAAGGCACCGGGGAGGATTTGAACCAGTGGCGGCCCACGCTGTGACACCAGCCCGGTAGATCACCATGGCCGTACAGCAGACGGGGAAAACCCAATATGTATTGTGTTATGGAACGACACCACCCCCACCCCCGCCCCCACCCCCACCATCTCCCGTGCGTGAATGAGGAGCTGTCGGTTTTTGCTCTGAAGACTTCCTTACATTTACCCGACTGAGGCAGACCTGCCACCAAAAGACAGTGTTGCAGGGTGTTTGTATCCTTCCTCTTCTTTCCAAGGCTGAGGCGTCACACCAGAGTCCTGACAGATACACCCTGCAGCTGCATGCTCCTTCCTGTCTCTCTCTGTGTGTCTCTCTCTGTGTCTCTCTATCTGTGTGTCTCTCTCTCTCTGTGTGTCTCTCTCATTTTCCCTCTCTTTTTCTCTATCTCTCTCTGTGTCTCTCTCTCTGTGTCTCTCTCTCTGTGTCTCTCTCTCTCTGTGTCTCTCTTATTTTCCCTCTCTTTTTCTCTGTCTTTCTCTGTTTCTCTCTCTCTCTTTCTCTCTTTGTCTCTATATCTCTGTCAGTCTCTCTCTGTTTGTCTCCATCTGTTTCTCTCTTTCTCTCTCTGTCGGTCTCTCTCTGTCTCTCTCATTGCAGGTCTCTGTCTGGTGTTTTAAGAAACCTTTTTGTCTCTATCCATGTGTCTCTCCGTATCCATGTCTGTATCTGTCTGTCTGTTTCTCTGTCTGTCTATCTCTGTGTCTATCTGTCTGTCTCTATGTGTCTAACTGTTTCTCTGTGTCCGTCTGTTTCTCTGTGTCCGTCTCTGTCTGCTGCATGTAGAAACCTTTTGTCCGCATAAAAGAGCTTCCACAGGGAAGTTGGGACACTGACAGAATTTAAATGGGCCTGTCCCTCTGAAAGGACCGACACTGTCTGGCGGAAGGCCGAGTGAGTGGAAGAGGGGATGGGGGGTGGCTGCTGGGGGGGGGGCAGTCTCTTCAGCTTTCCTTTACCACGGTCTGGGTCTGCCTCACTGTTTTCATCTCTGTCGGACCATGTTGCCATGGCATGCTAAGCCGGTTGGCACTGGTGTTTTAAATGGTTGGTTGCTTCTGAATGGTGTCTGGCGTGACTGTGATTAGAGGCCGGTGCTCCACATTGCATAAGTGCGTCTTTGCCTTCAGACGGGGATCTTTGAGAAGCTGCTTAGCTGTATGCAGCCGGACTGGTTGATTGACAGCATTGCCAGGGAGATATGTGCGGGTGAAGACTACCTCTGTCAATTGTGACATGCCGTTTCGTTTGACTTCAAAGTTGCATTGCTTATGTCATATTTACAAAAGAGTAAACACCATCTTCAAACATCCTTGCTTCTCTCCGGTAATATTCATGGATTTAGAGGAAATTAGTGATTGGTTTTATGGGCTTTAAGCTGAGAGGGCAGCTGATGTTTCTCCTTACATGGGGACTCAATTATAGTTAACATAGAAATCTGCTAGAGCCCATGAGATATAAAGAGCCGTCATTTCAGAATGGTGTTATCTATTTTGTGGTCTACGCTTCAGAATGATGTGGTCTACTTTGTGGTCTACACTTCAGATTAATTTGGTCTATTTTGTGCTCTACGCTTCAGAATGATGTAGTCTATCTTGTGGTCTACGCTTCAGAATTATGTGGTCTACCTAGTGATCTATGCTTCAGAATGATGTGGTCTATTTTGTTGTCTACACTTCTGAATGATGTAGTCTACCTAGTGGTCTACACTTCAGAATGATGTGGTCTATTTTGTGGTCTATGCTTCAGAATGATGTGGTCTACTTGGGCAAAACTCTAATAAATACTGTATGCAGCGATGAACGTTAGCATGACAATGCTCCCATCCTCCCTCTCTCTCTCCATCTGTCTCTTTCTCAGGAAATGTCAATTCAAGGAGACTCAAAGGAATTTATGAAACTGTTGGTGAATTCACTGCCATTCACATGGTCGCAATCTTACAGAGAATTAATTTAAGAATGCTTGGTTAGTCATGGAAATATTTGATTGGCTTTAGTGTACTGGGGAAGCCGGGCCAGTACCCGGGCCAACACGGGACTATGCCGCGATTTTGTAGTGGATGCTTTCAGTCTGACAATCTGCACTGTCAGTTGTTTTTCAAATCCCCTGTGTGACGCCATGGCCAAGTTGGGTGTGTTAATGTCTGCCGGTGCGTCAGGCAGTGCTGAAAAACAGCCCAGTAAGTCAATCAAGGGTCGTTGGGGATGCGAATGTGTGACAGGAAGCCGTTCCTTGACCCACGTGAAATGTTGCATACGCGTGTCGTTGTAGTACTACGCCAGTCCGAGACCCGTGGCGGTTCTGCTCATTTCTGCCGGGTCGTGTCTGTGTACTGGTAAGGAGTAGTGAGCTCCTGTCTGTCTGTCTGTCCGTCCACTACAGACAGGGCCACTGGGAACAGCGGGATCTGGATGCCAGGTGTCTGTGGAGAGGACGGAGGGCAGTGTCCCAATTGGCACCCTATTTCCTGTGTAGGCCCGGAGCAAAGCTCCATTCCCTGGTCGAAAGAAGTGTGGAACAGGGTGTTATTGGGGAAGAAGAAGAGGATGCCTCTGTCACTTGGTAGCACAGGCAGACGGGTAAACAAACAGACAAGACAGGCAGACAGACAGACACTTGTACTGCATCTCGTCAAAAGCAGGTGGCGCAAACTAAGAACAAAATCTAACAATATCTTAAATGACACCGTATTCCCTATATACTGTAGTGCCCTACTTTTGCAAAGGCAGTATGGCCCCTGGGGCACTAGTAGGGCACTACATCGGTGTTAGTGTGTTCTTTGGGACACCAACTCTGTGTCGGATGTTTGATGTCTACGTGACAGCTTTGACTGGGGAGTCTATGTTAGTTTGGCGTAGTACGAAGTGTGTATCAAACGCTGTTTTCTTCTTGCTGTAAAAAAAAGTTCCCAGAAAGTCGTTGTGTAACACAGAACACTGACCAGAAGATAAAAGACACAGTCACCTCGTTATCATATATCTACTCATTGTTTACCAGTTGACTGAGGGCTTTGGTGAAGGAAAATGTACTGTCCGATGTTGTTCTTCCCAGACACCTTAAGAAGAACGCGCGTATTGTAATTCGCTGTGGATAAGAGCGTCTGCTAAATGACTACAATGTGAATGTAAAGACAGCTTTACCAGTTACATTTTGTTTTAAACATGCTGGGAAGAGGGCGTCTGTTTAGTCTGGCTCTACAGAGAATTTGTTTATCAAAGAAATACATTTCAGGCAGCCGCTCACTGACTGACTGAGTGACTCTATAGAGTGGGCGGTCGGCCTGTGTTCAAAGGCAGGAGATCATAGAGGGAGACTCCGTTCCAGAGGGCTGGTCTTTGAGTTGGACTGGAGGGCAGGGCAGGCAGCTCCATGATATCTGCTTTGGAGTGGATTTGTTGGAGTGGATTATTTGGAGTGGGTGTGTGTGTATGTGCGTGTGTGTGTGTGTGTGCGTGTGCGTGCATGCTCAGCGTAACAGAGGCACTGACGTTTTTTTTAACGTTTATCTTCAGTTACCTAATTTTGCTCTTTCACCAGGTGAGTGTGCTAAAACATGTTCCCATTTGCAGTTAGCGACTGGTTGGTCCCAGGCCAGATTTTGAGGGTCTAGGTCGGGGGTTAACTGGGTCAGGGGTCAATCTGGACCCTGTGGGCCAGCCTGAGTGGAGCGGCGCTGCTTGTTTATCTGTGGAGCTTCCCTGCAAAAAGCTTCCCTGCAAAAAGCTTCTCTGCAAAAAGCTTCCCTGCAAAAAGCTTCCCTGCAAAAAGTATTTTTTATCCAGTGCACACATTTTGACCAGGGCTCTGTTGCAACTAGTGCACTGCATAGGGGACAGGGTGAAGTTTAGGACGCGGGTTGCTGCGGACAGATGCCGGCCTGTGGTTGTGCTGAGGGCTGCCGCCGAAGGCTCAGCATCGAGTGGGGATGAAATCAGCGTACGGACACACCCACACTCTGCGCCACTTCTGGGTGGAGGATCTGGAGCTAACCTAACCCTAACGGTCAGAGATTGACTGATAGAGTCAGGGTTTTGCGGCTTGACATTCTCTCGGAGAGGTGGTGAACGTGCTGCGCGGTGAACGTGGTGAACTTTTCTCACTATTCATCTGTCAATGAGCAGACTTGCCATTTGTGTTTGAATGTATATGTGCCTGTCTGTGTGTGTGTGTGTGTGTGTGTGTGTGTGTTTGTGTGTGTTTGTGTGTGTGTGTGTGTTTGTGTGTGTATGTGCCTGTCTGTGTGTGTGTGTTTGTGTGTGTATGTGCCTGTGTGTGTGTGTGTGTGTTTGTGTGTGTGTGTGTGTTTGTGTGTGTATGTGCCTGTCTGTGTGTGTGTGTTTGTGTGTGTATGTGCCTGTGTGTGTGTGTGTGTGTGTGTGTGTGTGTCTGTGTATGGGATTCATCTCGTGTGCCATGTACTCTGTCTGCTTCCTGTCTTTGTCTAAGCCTCCTCCACTCTTCCCCTTTCATCCCCAGCAGTTTGTGGAGCATGGGTACCACTGCCAGTGCTGCGCCACAAACCGTTTCCTCGTCCAGCTCTGTATCATCGACGGCAGCGCCTCACCATCAACCGCTTGAGGGTATCCATGGCAACGGGATGGCGGACAGCAGGCAGTCTCTCAGCATGAGTTCCTTTCAGACCGTCCACAACAACAAGGCCAAGTCCATCATCACCAACAAGGTGGCCCCGGTCGTCATCACGTAGGTTCCCTAACGCCTCACATCGTAAAGTCCGTCTGGCTGTGTGTGTGTGTGTGTGTGTGTGTGTGTGTGAGTGTGTGTGTGTGTGTGACTGGTGGGTCCAGAGTGTTTGTGTGTTGTTGGTATTTTTTGTGTCATCCAATCAGTCTCTTGTTTAATATCGATGGACCACCCTTTATTGTCTAACCACTTCATCGTTTTTGTGAGTGTCCAGCTGGAACTGCAGTGAGGACACTGTAGATAATGTATTGTTCCACCCTGTTGAAGATGATAGCTAACAGCTAGCTGTGTAATTACTGTTTCCTGTTCCAGGTATAATTGCAGGCAGGAATTTCAGATCCACGATGATCTCCTTAAAACCAACTACAAAGTGGGCCGGATATCAGACTCAATGCCCGAACACTACATGGTCCAGGTAAGAACAGAAAACAACAGGCCTCCAGCCAACACATATAATGTCTTGCCTGCTGAAAGACCCAGAATAGACCCAACCAAGGCTGCTCAAGATGTCACCAGCTTTTATGATGATCAGCCTCTTTATGAAAGCAAAAAAATGGACCTGAAATGCATTGAAGCAAACAATTCAAAAACTCAAACTGCAATTGAGCATGCTGGGGATTATGATAATGATGGGTGTGGTTTCGCATCAGCATCGACTAGCTTTGCCAGCATCATCCCAGCTTCACCAGTTTCACCTGCTGGTCACCAGTATCTTCAGCTTGGCCTGCTAGTTGGCCAACCTAATCAGGTTTGGACCAATTTGACCAGCGTCCATCTAGCTCTGACCAGCATAGACCAGCTTGATAATATCACAAAATGGAGGGGGGCGAAATATGCGCTTGTGCTATCTGGCAAGGGACCATACCCCAAATGTCACTGGCAGTATTGAAAAGAGCATTGGATCAATCACTATCATTTGAAAATCTAAGTGTTAGCTGTTCCATGCACCCCCCCTCCGCCAGCGTTTACATGCTGAAGGGGAGAAGAGGCCCAGGCCTAAATCACCTGAAGGTCGCCTAAATCACCTGAAGGTCGCCTAAATCACCTGAAGGTCGCCTAAATCACCTGAAGGTCGCCCTCTTCAATCCCTCTCGCTTCACATTGACGTGTCCAGATTCTGCGGCGGCTCCGAGGACATCGTGATGCGTCGTTTTTAAGGTTCTCGCCCGGGCCTTTGGTGGGGTGTCGTCCCCCTCCTCATTGGTCCTTTGATCCCCCTATCAGCCGTCGCTGAGCTGTTTAGGCATGTGGAGGTCCTTATTGCCACAGAGGAGTTTCTGTTTACTCACATAGATCCCTACAGTTTCACCCGACAGATCTGAAGGAGCGCTCGCAGCTGATAACGAATGGCCAGGCTAAACAGATCAGTGGGACATTAACAACGTTAACAGTTAAAAGCAATCGATGAGTGGCTGGTTCCCCGTCATAGTAAAAGTCTTCCGCTACTGTTGCCAAATGATAATGTAGCTAATTTCACACAGATTCACAGATTCAGGAATGTGAATGTGTTATAAAGTCCTAGTAGATATTTAGGTAACTGTTAAAAGTGTTACATGCACTGAACAGCTATAGCGCCGTTGACAACTTTTCATGCACAAAGGCTTGAAAAATACACTTAACTAAAAGATGTATTTATTTATTGAGTCGTTCATCAGTGGCCTTTGTTTTACGTCCTCAGGGGGAGTTCTTTATGGTTCAGGACGTGTTCAGCAAGGCCGATGTTCTCAACACTACAGGCAGCTATGGAGCGCCCAACTTCCGACAGGTGAAGGGAAGCTACCCTCTGTTTGGAATGGGCCAGCCCAGCCTGAATGGCTTCAAACAGGTCCTCCAAAAGCTGCAGAGTCAAGGGCACGAGGTAATGTTTTCATTACTACCATTGACTTTGTGCTGTTCAGTCCACTACTTGTGACCCTTACCCATAGGGACGTTGTTCAAGTGGCTTATTGTGTTGGGAAAAGGGATCCATTTGGACCACCGACAGTCCCATGAGTGAAGTAGTAAAGCCACTTTTAGTGAAACATCCCTTAGAGATTAAAATAGTTTTTTTTTCTCCAAACATCCTGTCTCTCTCTCCCTCTCTCTGTTTGTCTCGTCTAATAGTCAACTCTTTCTCCTACCATGTTTTCAGTAAATATTTTGTGGGGACAAGTAGTCTGACTGTGTTGTGGGTAAAATGGATGTCCTGGAGCGTTAAGCAAACACATTTAATCCCAACCCATTTTGGGAAAAAATATGACTGGACCACCTCAGTCTAGGTTAGAGCCCTTAACTGTGCTGTTAGCAGAATGTGGAAGGCTGGGAAGCCCCATAGTCAATGCTAATTGTCCAGCATAGTGGGGAGTCATTGTTGGTTGGAAATTAAGGTTCTCATACTGCTCTAGCGACTCCCACAGGCAACTCTGTGTGTCCGCAGCTGAGTAAGCATGCCTGCAGTCATGTTGACCCATATGGCTCCTCGATTGGAAGAGAAATGTGGGGGGGAAATCAGGACTTGTACCAAAGAGGAAAGCTTTCCGTGATATTCAACTCTCCTGAAATTCTCTGTAGTTGCTTTGATGAAACTTCATGAAATTTGTGAATGGGAAAAAAAAAGAGGGTAAACATTTATGTTTTCCAACTACATTTTGAAATATGTCACATTAAAATACATTTGAAATAAAAAAATACTACGTGGAGAAAAAGCATTTCCCATATGTCCTAATATATGATCAATTGTTTTTATGTTTTAAGTATTTTATTAATTCTTTGGAATGGGCATGTAGTCCACTTTTTCTGAACAAGGCTCATAAGGCTAGATATTAAGCCTAAAAGCTGTTGTCAAAGCAGTGCACTATATATCGAGTGGGCGGACATTTGCAGGACCCAAGCTTAGTCACGGTTATGATGGAAAAAAATTATATCTATCTGGGCACTGAGTCCACCATGGAAACTGCCTGTCATTGAAATTAAAAAGACTAAATTACACAGCAACAAGCATGATCAATTCCTGTGGTATATTTCAAACAGAAACAGAATGTTTCCAGTTGGGTTTGGAATGAAGCTCTAAAGATTTTTCTGTCAAATTGACTGGCCAGTTGAATCGTTATTATCATCAGTATTCCTGGGACTGCCTTGAAAAAGCATTTCATAGTTGGAGGTCCACCAAAATAGGAATTAGGTAATTATGGTCTGTAGCACACGACAGATTCTGGCTTTTAATACTAACTTGAGGCTGTTCTGGATGACTGCAGATAGAGTATAGTTTAAATTTTAAGTTTAAGATGCAAATGAAAAATGTCATGTGGAGAACCTTATCCTAGATAGGGGAGAACCTTTTCCTACGTCCCTGCTCGGTTTCAGTGAATGACTCCTCTCCTCTTCTACCAGGAGGTGTATTTCTTCTGTGTGCGGGAAGAGCCGGTGGTGTTTCTTCACCTGGAAGATAACTTTGTTCCTTACACTCCCCGGAGGAAGGAGAACCTCCATGAGAACCTCCATGGCCTGGACATGGAAGAGACCGTGGAGAGCCTGGAGCTGACCATAAGGAAGGAGGTGGACAAACACCTCCTATTTCCAACAAAAATGGCATATTGATTTTGTGAAATGTAGTTAACATGACTGTTCCCATATTCAAGTTACGGGTGTTTTTTTTTAACAATAACAATCGGACATCCTACTATAAATTCTAATGTGAATAACTACCCTCCAAGCAACAAGTAACAAAATGAAAAAGACTACAGACCTTCTAGTCAGCTATTTTTATATGCAATCCCTTAAAACCATACTTTCCGAACAAAACTACACTTAATATATAGACTAACAGAATTCTGTTACAGTCTGCATTACATCAAGCAAACCTATCAATGCATTCCAGTGAATAAAAAATGTCCTTGGAAGGAAGCTTAATAGGAACAAATTATTATATAAAACGAATTAACAAAAACAAATACAAAATCTGGCTAGTGCATTGATAGTTGGAAGATCAGAATTTTTTTTAAAGAATCATTAGGCAGTGTCCATGTTATCATGATCATTTATTCTTGTTTAGAAAAATTAGCGCGTCCGCGTGCTCCGGGAGTAGACGAATAGGCTTACGAAGTCTGCTGACTATCAGCCCCACAGCTGAGAAAACTCGTTTAAACCGGTTCTGATGTTGCCGGGATGCACAGGTGTGCTTTCGCTAGCTGGGATCATTTCCTGTACTTGGCTGTTAGCCAGATTTGTTTAGTCTATAAGAAATAACGTGTCATTACTAAGGACAAGTGATTCAAATGGTAATACAGATTTTTTTGGTACGTTTAGAAAATTAGATGAACTTGTTGATAAATGCCATCCTTGTCGAAATGCTGACAATGTCTATGTTTATCTACATCAGTGTCTATTTCTGACTGTCTGTTTGTTTGTTTTCTGTTGCCTTTATGTCTACTTCTTTTTGGCTATGTCTATGTTAGTTTTCTATTGTCTATATCTATGTTTAAATTTAATAACAGAAATAATAACGTACCTTCTTCGGTTTCCCCAGCTCCATGACTTTGCCCAGCTGAACGAAAATGTGTTCTATGTGTACAATGACATAGAGCACTTCAAGGACGAGCCCCAGAAGATGACCATTACCTGTGAGGAAGACGTCCGTGTCACAGAGGAAGTCTACAAGAGACTACTGTTCACCATGCCACTGTACAGGTTGCTAGATGCTCTACTTTTTGTCCTGGGTGGGCAATCTTGCATTGAGAGCCAATAAGAGGCTTTTCCAGGGAATGCAAATAGAATGTATCCTGATGTCAATACAAGTTGTATAACACACAGTCACACACAACCCCACTCAAACAAACACCCAGTCACACACACGCGCACTCACTCACACACACGCCCACTCAAACACACACCCAGTCACACACGCGCACTCACTCACACACACGCCCACTCAAACACACACCCAGTCACACCCACACACCCACTCACACACACACCCACTCACACACACACCCACTCACACACACACCCACTCAAACACACGCCCAGTCACACACACACACCCACTCAAACACACGCCCAGTCACAAACACGCCCAGTCACAAACACACACCCACTCAAACACGCCCAGTCACACACACGCCCACTCAAACACATGCCCAGTCACACACACACGCACGCCCACTCAAACACATGCCCAGTCCCACACATGCCCACTCAACACACGCCCA